>JAGFPH010025761.1:0-10717 GCA_018207615.1 Philaenus spumarius
GGGAAAATATTATTTTTTGTTAATTATGTCACGAAAATTTGTTACGGAATAAAATAATTACCACTTAAATAGCATGGGAATATGTAGGTGTCAATCAGGTGACTTTAGTGTTAAAAACAGGCGATTGTATATAATATTCCCATTTAAATAGCATGGGAATATATAGTTGTAAATCAAGTGATTTTAGTGTTAAAAACAGGTGATTGTGTATAAATTGGAAAATTCAGCTATCCAACACCTGAATGTGCAGTTTTGTGATGAGTTTTGTTATTGTAGCTGTGTTTTTGTTTCAAAGTGAGAATTAAAATCAACGCTTAGGCTATATGATTAACATATTATAAAATTGTTTCAACTGTACTTTTTTACTGTAATTAATAACTCTGGAAGACCACCTCGCAAAGGTAGGCCATCACGAAGAGGTATTGCTCCTAGATATATAGCCTATATACACTATATATAGGGGCTATTGCCCCTACAATCCACTAGATCTATACTAATATTGTAATTTAAGAATAGTGGTATGCTGCCTTTTGTATTTCTTCTTCGGTTTCCTCGATAGGTGATGTACTATTTCTTTGTTTTTCCGTTATTTAACTAGAGGACTACGCCCCTGCTGGATCGCTTACGGCTGCTCGCGGAGAAGCAAATAGATTATTGCATACTCTGATATTTGCATGGAAATTACGGTTGATTAGGACAGAAGCACTTCAATCGGAGTAGGATGGTGGCAGTACAGGTGACCCGGATCCTGACGCAAACGAAGTTTGGCCAGAGTTTTTGCGTGAATTACAGGAGTTTTTTTTATAATAGAGAGATTATTTTATACATTTATCGATTTTATTATTTATAAACACTGTAATTAAATAAAGATAGTACAGTAGATCTTCTTTTTATTTGTGCTTTTTCTGTTTTGTATGTTTATACAAATGTAAATGTATTATTTTATAAACAATAAAACAGTAGATTGTTTTTTGTTTTTTTTTCTGCTATTTTTGTTTACTTTGTAAAGATGGTATATGTATTTATATTTTGTTTATATACAAAAGCAATTTAAAGAAGGACACATTTTTTTTACATTAAAATTAAACAACAACAACACACTCTCCTCCGCAATATGCACAAAAAATTCAGCCAAAGTGAAGATGGTAAAGTGATGATTTTGTTCGTTTTTACGAAATAGGCATTATATATTAAATTATGTAACTTTTGGCGTGTTTTCCAAACATCCGTAGATGTAATGTACGCTTTCGTAGAATGCAATATATTACCATTAGTTATAGAGCAATGACTAGACGATAGATTAAACCTAACCTACACTGACCTGATGATGTATGATGTCAGAAACATGTCAGCACTTTACGTTGCAGTGTTGTGAGTTTATAAATAGTTGACATTAAACGTCGAGTTATGATTACGACACTAATGAAGGCAATTGTGGATAACGAAATGGCCTGGTAGCAAGACGAAACATCTGTGTGTAGTAATTGCACAGTATTTACCATCTTGGTCTACAATAATATCTGTTCTCTAATAGTTCAACGATACGACGAGGTTAATGTGTTGCAGCTTCGCTTGTCTGTGCACACGAAATAACTATTTTTGTAGACAAAATTACTGTGTTAACGTGTTTGACCGTCTGCAGGTTTAATGTTAAACTTAGACGTGATGCAATCATTTTTCTTGGTGAGTATTTTTGTAGTTCATTTTAAAACGTCCGTAAAATTTTGTATTTTACTTTATATTACAGCAATTTTACAAAATAAATTAATGAAAATAAAATCCAATTAGGAAAAGAAATCAGTTGTATTCACGTCTCCTTTAAACTTTACTGTAAATGAAAAACAAGGAAACATTAATGTAGACATAAACTTTTCAAGTTAAGGTCAGTGAAAGAGTTCACCCCGGTTTTACATCCAACGAAAAAAATTGCAGCATTGAGAAATAAATATAGGGCCAAATTTGCAGTTTAAGCAGACCCTCAGTCCCAGAACTATATTTCCAATATTTTCTTCTGGTGTACAAACAAAACTACAAGTAAGAAGATATAGAAATGGATTTGAAGCGAGTATTACTTATAAATGGTCACGCCAAAATGTGAATAATGTATTTCTTAATTTTACGTAAATCAGCGAAAACATGCACTTCGTACTAACGTGTTTCCAACGTCATTTGTCAAATTAAAAAGTTGTGAAACCTCTGAAGCTATTTTTAAAGGTTATGGTTTTTTGTGTCATACCACATTGAAGCAATCGAAGGTAAATCTTTTTAATAAAAGTTTAAATTAAGTAAATATTATAATGTTTAATGTATTTTTTTGTGGTTTTCAAACAATAATTTCCATATTTTAAGGCCTCACGTAAAACATATAAAGCACTCTTGACAATATAAAGTTATTTCCCTGTTTACTCGTTTATAAACAAAATCCAGAAAACAAGATTACAATTGCATTTTTCAACGATCTCGCACCTTGTGATTGAAGTCGGCTGTGACACTTTTGGCCAATCTACAAACTTCATCTCGTGCCCTCTGGCAATTAATTCTTTATCATTGTATTTTATGGTGCTGAGAGTAGGGGTCGGTAATTGGGCGATTAGAAGTCGCTGATACTTATGTTTTCAGTCCAGCATAGTTTATATCTGTGCACCACCACAAGGTAACTGACTGTACACGGACCAATTTTATTAAAATCACACAGTACACATGGAGTTTTCCTCAGTGTGAAGAGCCTTAAAGCTTGTCGCACATTACGGCGCGCCGCACCGCGCAGCCTCATGGAATATTCCATGGGTTCCTTTGGTAGGGTGCGCTCACTGGAGCTCCGCTAGACACCTTGCTTTGGGGTTCATTTATTAGTGGGATCGTATAGAGTAAATATTAGAAACAAATTAATTGCCTACCTAATATTAAATGTAGAACAGAACTCTCATTTTTTAATGTGTCATACGTACCATTGTATTTGGATAACCTAATACAACTCCGATCCAATGCACTATTTCAATCCACTGGAAATTCTACGATAGTGGCGCTATCTATTGGGGAAACGATGGAAGCGGTGTGTTACCAATGATTTCTCCCTAGCGCTACCTCGCTGCGCTATCATGCAATATTTTCCCGACAACCTTTCTTTCGGCACACAGCCGCCGTATGCATGCATGATCTATTTTATTATTCATGATCTATGTACGTACGAAGGCGTAGTTCAATTTATCGACAGTATGTTTGCTGTAACCAATTATAAATATACAATAACTATGATTTAACTTACCAAAATCAAATGTTAAAAGATGAAACAGTAAGCACGTGTTGGGCCTACACTCTCCAAACAGAAAATGATTTATGTTGTTTGTGCGAAAGCAGCCGAGATGTCACGAACACAACCGAACCTCGTTTTCAACCATGCATTTATTTCCTCCCAAGAGTTCTCGGCCGGAATTATTCCACGGCGCAGCGCTGCAGGTGCAGGTGGCGCGGCGCTGCGCGGCTAAATGGACGCAGTTCCATTAGGTTACATGTAAAGAATTCATTCGGAACTTTTCGCGGAGGCGTGACGCGCAGTAGTGTGGACAAGCTTAGTAATGGAGTTGGACTTGTGGAACAACTATTGTAAATTTGTGTTGGTAGAACTAGGCATACATTTCGAAATATGGTTTGCTAGATTTTCTTATCTTTTAGTTGTATTTAGTTTGCAATAAAATGGATTTAAAAAAAAGCATTGTATTTAACAACGTATTTTTTTATATAATTAGCGTCTTTATGAACTTTTCCATGAAATATTATTTTTATTATGTAACAACAATTTGTCCTTGTAAATAAATATTGAGCTTGACTTGTGAGAAAATATGCATGATACAATAAACCTTGAACACAAAATCTCACAACTAATGCGTTTATTAACTCAAACGCGTTTCAACGACAAACTCACCTTCATCAGTGATGGACGAGCTACAATAGTCAAACTATAATTCAAGTTATAATTATAATTTGACTATTGTAGCTCGTGCATCACTGATGATAGAGACATTGCCATTGAAACGCGTTTGAGATTAGTTGTGAAATTTTGTGTTCAAGGTTTATTCTATCAAGAATTTTACTTTCTCACTATACTATAGTATAGAGAAAGTATAGTGATTGCAAAAAAAATCGATGTTGAGATTTTGTTGAAATATCCGTTTTGGGACCCCCTGAGTCCAAAAAAGTGGTTTTTACAAAATGTCTGTCTGTATGTATACAAAGCTAGAGCGAAAACTATTCGATAAATTTCAAACAAATTTGCACCAGATATGTCAAGCAGGCCTGTATTGATGCACGAAAAACGGTTTAAAAATTTTTGAAAAATAAGCCCCTTTTTAGCAAAAAATCCCCCAAAAAATAAGTTATTATTTTTTATTAAAAAAAAGGCTGTAACGATTTTGATAAAATTTGGGTTATTTGTAGCCTTTAATGTACCCTACCACATGCAAAAAACCATACGTTTCTAAAAAATCTCGTTTAGCTAATAATAATAATAACTGATTTTTGGGGGTTTTTTGGCCATAAAGGGGGTTGTTTTCAAAATTTTTCAAAACCTATTTTCGTGCATCTATACAAGCCTAATTGACGTGTTTGGTGCAAATTTGTTCGAATTCGATCGAATAGTTTTCTCTCTAGATAATAATAATATTTATTAGTTAATTTCCTACTTTAATAAATCACCTCTCCTACCATACCTACTATTATGAAGTCACAGTGAATCTGTTTAATAATTTAAATATGTTTGTGAGAAAGTATGTGCCATTTCCTGGTACTGTTTATTTATTTATGAGTTAATTTCTTCTCAAATTTTTTAATGTAATTGCGTCTCTATTAAAAACCTTTTTTAATTTAGTTTTATTAAATGTGAACCTAGAATAAGTTATTTGAGTATAACTCATTCACGTAAACATGCATTCGCTTTTATATTATAAGTTACATTTTTTACGTTTGAACTATTTTACGTATTTTATCTTACTCAGTCTTAGAAAATTATGAGTAATTCATAATAATAAAATTTTAAGAACTGGGTTTGAGAAATTAGATAACTATTCGAATTTAATGTGTGATTGTGTTTTGTGTTGCGTTTTCGAAAATCTGCTAATTATAGGTAGATGATGGCTAAACAATTGTCATTGGCTTTTTGACAATATTCAAATTAATTCATTCAATAGTTTCAAGTTCTTCTGAAATAGGACATATGTATTACTCCTGTTTAACAAACTTATACCAAACTTATACGGTAAAGTCTGAAGGATATTCTTGTCAATGCAAACTACTCTTTACTCCAACTGTTTCTGTTTACGACTGTCTTACTACTGCCACCCTTAGAATCCTTAAAGAAACATTTCGTCCTAGATTTATAACACCCTTGAGCCTTCACTTCGCATTGCCTATATAGCCTTCCTATAAAATGTTTTGATCTAATGGCTGCCGAGTTATTTACTAGTTATTGTACCAAACACGAAGTAAAATGTTTAAACGTGTTTGTACTGACATTTGAATACAGTATTCAACAAGAAAAGTGTATAACAATTTTTTTACTACTTAAAAATGTATTTATTTTCAAACGAATTTATTTAGTTTTATCTTTGTTGAAAGACTCTGAATTTGGGAACATGAAATGTGAATGTATAACATACGTTTCAGTTCAGAGGCATTCGAAACTATTTCAGTTTTAATTTAAGAAGTTATTCTTCAGCTTATAATTTACATAAAAAATACATTTCCTTGTGTTTAAGATCTAATCTAATAAAACTAAAATTAAATAATTTTCTTATAGAATATTTTTTAAAGCTAGAACAACATTTTATGAATATGAGTAAAACGTCAGCAGTATGAGCCAATGTCAACGCCTGAAACGTTTTAAAACTCTTGCGACAAAGTTCACAGAATTTAAGTTTCGGAACATAAAGAGTTTAGTTTTCAAGGTCGTGAATGAATTAAAAAAGGTTATTAATCAATATCTTCAAATCAGTTAATTAGAAACAAACCATCTTTTGGAGCTTCTAAATTTTTAAATCGAAATTCTTATACTTTTACCACGCCTATCATGACACCAAACTATTCACCTAATTGGAAATAAATACATTTTTCGAACAGGTTTTTGTTGTTTCATGACGAAAATCAACCTTTTCTAACTCATCTTTGACATTTCTGTTAGTGTAGTCCGGAAAATAAGCGTAATTTTGGCACAAGCAAGGATAATTTTGGAATAAATCTAAAAATGTTATAATGTCTTTGCCCGACCAGTTGTTTGTGTCAACCATATTCACTTTATTCACGAAATGAAATATTATAAAATACTAGCTGGCCCGACCCGGCTTTGCACGGATAGACAAATCAACCTGATACCAATAATTAGCCCAAATGTTTTAGTTCATTGTAAAAAAAAAAAAAAATGTTCATTGTAGGCCTAACCTAAAATTATATTCAGTTTTTGATCCAAATCAGTTGTTGATCAAAATCAGCTGTTTTAAGCTTTTCATACGAACAGCTGTTTTTTGTGCCCAAGATAAAATCAAAAGAAATCTTTCTTCTTCTTCCTTAAGATTGACCTTCCATAAGATTAACATTGAAACTTTGAGGGCCACTGGGGCGTAGCCCTTATCACTAAGGGGTATGAAAAATAGATGTTAGCCGATTCTCAGACCTACTCAATATACTCACAAAATTTCATGAGAATCGGTCAAGCCGTTTCGGAGGAGTACGGGAACGAACATAGTGACACGAGAATTTTATATATAAGATAAAGCAATATACAACACTACGTAAAACCAACACACGTCTTATTTCACCAGCTGCTAGTGAGCTACTAGGGGTTCACATTGGCTGCCTGCGCCAGCGAGGAGGTCACGTGACTGCTAGCGGATGGTAGGCAGCGTAAAAAGTTAAACATGTTTGACTTCTGTTTTCGGCTAGTAAATACTAGCCATCTGGCATTATCCAGCCGCTGGTTCTGGGTCAGACTAGGCTGCTTGCTGGCAATATTACCAGCGGCTAGTTAGTTGCGGCTGCTAAACAGTCTAGTGTGACAGCGGCTTTATCGTTGGAAGTTGGAAGTAAAATCAATGCTAAAAATATTCAAGTAGCATCAATACCAGGAATGAGTACTGATAGTGGCGTAGAAGACGAACTTGTGATACGCAATTTTATAACAAACAAATAGTAAAGAATTGAAATAAATACATTGAATTACTATAAGTATTTTACCTGGTTATCAGTCAGTCGCGTTTCGAGACCGTATTCTCATTATTAAGTATATATTAATCAATCTTCAGGTCATCATATATTCACAAAAACACAAACACATTAATAACAAAAATTTATTCAACACATAATTTATAGCGCGACAAGAATTAAGCTGGTTGGTGTACACCACCTCATAGTCTATGATACACTTATACACAATGATAGATTTGAGTGAAAGGTATTTTTTCATGACTGGTACTAATTTAAAGTCCGAATAAATACTTTAAAATAATTGAATACTTACTACTCTTTATCACTTGAAAACATTAAGGGGCGCCGGTACTTTTTACCTCTTCCATGTTAATTAAATGGGAGAACATACCCTTCTGTAGGTACCATTATCTCAGTAACTATTATGACAATAAGCATGAAATTTTTGGCAGCTATTTAGCAAGCATGTCTTAACGTACTGTAGCAGAATTATAAAAATATATTAAATAGTTTATAAAAATAAATGTTGTTAATATTAACAAATAAAAACCCCAATTTTAATTAAATTATTTGTATTAATTACAAAGGTTTAAATTAACATAGCATGATAAATCTGTTAAGGTAGTCTGGTATGGTAGTATAAAATGTGTGTGCAAAATATCAGGCTTGTAGGTATCACACTTCTAGAAATAAATGTAAATAAAGTTAAAAAACTAAAGTTTCGGAAAAAACCTTTTAAACATTTTACTCACATTAAAACTCTAGATACTATAATAATGACTGCTAAACAACTGACTGCAAACTAATGATATTGCCATACAGTGTGACCAACCTATACATTGTAACCAACCTAAATCCATCCAGATGGAAAACAAAAAAATTTAATATGAAACAAGTAGGCCTATATAAAATGTGTAATTTTATTGTTTCCACATGACAATCAGGTCACTTTAAACTAAGCGCACTCCGTTGCCTATATGTAATTTAAACATACATATAATATTTTTGCATACATAGTGTTATATATTTTCTTAAACAGGAAAAATAGGAAAATTTTTTAGGACAGTAATATTTTTTGCATTTTTTAACATAAAAAGGTGCCGACTCCCCTAAACAACTAGATTCCTGAAAAACAAATAAATACTAGGGGTAGTAAGTACTTATAATTTGTATTCATCCCAACTCTAGTAACAACTTAAAAAAGTGCATTTTACTACTTTTACTCAACAATTTGAAGAAAATATTCTCAAATATATGCAGTTTTTTTATCTTCTATATATTAATAGGCAAGCACAAAACTTGTCGTCCTTTTTTCTCAGCTTGTGTGCATCGTAGGAGAAATTCGCGCATACCGTTAGAAAGGTAGTGTCCTGTAGATGAGCAGAATCCCATTATAATTTACATCGGTCCTCAGGGATACGCCCCAGTGGCCCTCAAAGTTTCAATGTTAATCTTATGGAAGGTCAATCTTAAGGAAGAAGAAGAAAGATTTCTTTTGATTTTATCAGGGGCACAAAAAACAGCTGTTCGTATGAAAAGCTTAAAATAGCTGATTTTTATCAACAGCTGATTTTGATCAACAACTGATTTGGATCAAAAACTGAATATAATTTTAGGTTAGGTAAATCAAGCAATAGCGAAGCATTGCCGGGTCCACTAGTAATCTTTATTGTGTATAATATCAAAGATTGCTGGTTCTCCTTAAATTTCAAATAAATTTTAGGTTTAAAAATACACAATGGTTATATTCAAACAATATAATTGCGTAACAGTAACTATTTAATTTGCATTTCATGTTGTTGTTTACAAAAGAAGCTCATCCCCCGACACCACGAGAAATTAACTGAGCTTAATGTTGTAAGAGAGGGGTGTTCATGTTAAGAAATAACAATAAAGTTTTAATCCCTGTAAAGCAGAATTCGTTTTGCACCAAAAACTTCGTGTACAAACATGAAAAGACAGACACAAGTTGTAGTTCAAACTTAATTAATTATCATACACATTTAATAAATAATGCAAATAAAACAAATTTTTGTTTTTTGCTTGAACATGATTTGTTTTTTAGCACCAAGATCGCACATATTAATTTAATTACGTCCATCAACAATCCGTTATTTACACTTTCTTTTTATTATATATAGACCGGTTTCGACTAAAACGTCATCTTCAGGTTTTAATTATAATACAATCATTGAGTGTTGCCTTTTTCGTTGACTTTTTGCGTTTGCTTATGTGGTTTGCTGTAAAGAATAATTAACTGATTTTAAATTTGCTAAGTTGGTTACTAAGCGTTTGTTCCGAATCAGCTGTTTTATGTGTTTTAGTCGAAAACAATCGTTACATATAAAAAATAAAGTGAAAAAAGTTTTGTTTGTGGACCTATTAGGTCAGAATCATTACTTCATACTGTACTGAAAGGTGCCTTTCACAATTTTCTCATAATAAGATTTTAATTAATATTACATATTTTCAGAAATTCCGGCCAATATGGTAGTGTTTGTTTGGGTTTTGTACATTTAGTATTCCTTTTTCATTCGAAAAATACCGACGTGCTTTCAACTCCTGTTCTTTAATCTACAATCGTGCGAGAAAGTTAACAAAATGTATTTCCACTACGTAATACTTAACGGATAATAAGATTAGGAGAAGAAATAAATCAAACGCATATTCAAAACGAGATCACTAAAAACAGATAATCCTATTTAACCCTTCAGTGTGACAAATACAGCCTCTAGGGACAACGAATAAATAACTTAGGTCTACAATGTCGTTATAAATTATTACTTTTGCCCTGTTTTAGGGAAATATCTTCATTCCAATGGCCCTTTTCGTATATTCTAGAGAGTGAATAGGAAAACCGAAGTGTGTAGTTACTGATTTAAAAGCGTTCTGTACTATGCATTTAACCATTTAAAGCATATTTCTGACATCCTTTTACCATTAATATTTAAATAATCAACCAAAAAACGGTTGGTTGTGAAGAATCGTTATGTATTACCTGATTCTAACATTGACAAATTGGTTGCTATGATAATAAATATAAATGCTTTCAAAAAACATGTTTTGGTTCAGTACAGGCCTAACCTAAAATTGTGATAAGGTTATAATCAGTTATTTTATTAATTTATACCACGTAACAACAGATGTTTGAATTAAAATACAATAAAACTTTTTCGTTTACATTTTGTTTGCGTTTGCTTTTGTGAAGAATAATTCACTGATTATACGTTTGCTAAGTTGTTTGCTAAGCTTTTGATCCAAATCAGATGTTTTATCTGTTATATATAAGGCTGAGGTGTACCAATGAGTTTTCACTATTTTTACGTTATAAAATCAAAATTTTACAAACTCTTTTCTGAATGTGAGTCTATGACCCCATAAGCATGTACCGTTAAGTTTTCGAATTTATATCCTTCTTAGTTTTTGTTCAAGGCTGATTCTATGTCAGTCAGGACAAAATCGCTTATTTCACTTGAAAGTTTACAATATTGTTGATAGCTTAAGCAATAAAATAAGGGTTTGAACA
>JAGFPH010025768.1:0-10715 GCA_018207615.1 Philaenus spumarius
GGAAGCACAGGACAACACAGAGGTCGCTGCACTCAATTACAGTTCACTTGTTAAAATCTCATACACGAAAGAACTGTTCCATTCCCACCTTGAAATGGAACGACCTCTTCTAATATTATCATGTATTACCATAGTAGGTCCTAGTTCTGCAATTTTATTGTTTAACTTAGCATTTATATAATGAGTTTTACAAAAACAAAAATTGGGTCTGCGTCGGACCAGACGGTGGAAGTTATACTTCTTTTGCCATTCGTATATTCGTATACTTTCCTATAATTTTTGAAAAAAACACTTCCCCGCCGGGGATCGAACCAGGGATCCTAGCGTGGAAGTCGAGTGCGTTAACCACTCACCTACCGAGACTCTTGAGGTATCCCTTGTAGAAAAAAGGTATAAAAAGGCACTTTCCAGATTTTACTCCTAACGCGTGACGCGGTTTCTCGACCGACACCCCATATCCCGATTACAACGGGCGCAAAGAAGTTCAATTAATGGGTTTAATCTATAAAATACTTACAACATAAAATACTACCGTTTAAGTACTTTTATCTAAAAGTCAAGCATTCCATGGTCGTGCACTAATAGTTAAGATAACTGCTTACTGTACAAGATTGTCAACACAAACAGTTATTGTATAGTGTAAAAATAAGGTCAAAACAGATCACATGATCACTGCCATCTAATGGTAAGGAATTTACTACGATCGTTATTACACTTCAGCGCTCAGACTATGATCGTTTGTCCGTCCCCTGTACGATTTATTTGATCCATGTCATATTTTTGACTTTGACCATTTTGACCTGAACCAACACTGCTATGTTGTAGAGCTTTGAAAGAGATTTCCAACAATATAAATATCTGAAAACAATTGTTTGTACTTTGATCGTTTTCCCCCTGGACCCATCAAATAGGTTTTGTTAGTTATTAGGCTGCGATTTCATTAATTTCTTTGTTATTATAACAGGTTACTTGAATCAGTTTGACAATAACTAAATGTGTTTACAAATATGGTTCACAGACGCAGCTTATGTTCCTTTTTTACTTCTTCACGTACGTAAATTCTCCTGATGGCAAAATTGCCATCCTTAGCCCCAATATTGTAAATTAACGTTGTCGTCCAAAAAATGTTGACAAGTCATAGTGAAAAAGTGGCGGAAGATAATCAATGATTACTGTTATGAAAGGCCGAGAAATTAAATTTGGGTGACAATAATTATTTGAAGTTGTTGAGTTGCTATTCTATTATAGTTTCAACATAAATCGACTGTTACGCACTTCAATCGCTTTGTAAACTGGATGAATGGATTTCAAACATGAACGACGCACTTGTTTTCTATAATTAATTGAAAGAAGCTGCGATAGTCGTGCTGAAGGCTGTTATTTTTTGTACATTGACGTCAATAATATAATTAATTCAATGCAGTGTCATTTCGAACTCCTATTCATATATTATTTATGAATCAGCTGATCTAGATCAACATCAGCTGTTATCGCGATTGTTATATTGCGTCCAATGCAACTACAGTAAAAAGCATTTAATTATATTGTTTTGTTGGAAACTTATAAGTTTAAGTAATTTTGTCTGAAATAATTTAAAATTTTAGACGTAATTATCTATGGTAATGATTATATTATAGTTAGTTTTGGTCCGTTATTGCCCTGAGAGGTTATACTACCAAATTATCTACTACCTTTGAGTTGATGATGTAAACAAATCATTTCTCTACAGGGTGTTTCACGGGAACCCTGATAAATTTCAGGAAATGTTTCCTTGTATCAAGGGAAGAAAAAAATGTTATATAAACATAGGTCCCAAACCCATTTTTTCGTACTTATAGCTGAAAATTGTTTTTTCCCCAGATTTCCCTGTAGTTCTAGTGGTTTTTTTTACCTCTAGACAAAAATTGAGTAGAGATATTGTGTTAAAATTTATAGTGGTAGTTGGAGCAGAAATTTCTGCAGACATACCATTGGTTTTTAGTCAGAAAATAACAATAATTATTCGGTGGTTGCCTTCCAAATTGTAAAATTAATTTAAAAAATTAATGCTTAAAAAATGTTTTTTTTATTTGACAAGCTTTTATGTGAAAACTACTTGGCAACTTGGGCTGCAACCTTGTAAATGAATCAGTTATTTTTTAACTTAAAGAGACATATTTTACTTTCTCACTATACTATAGTATAGAGAAAGTATAGTGATCGCAAAAAAATTCGATGTTGAGATTTTTGTGGAAATATCCGTTTTGGGACCCCCTGAGTCCAAAAAAGTGGTTTTTACAAAATGTCTGTCTGTATGTCTGTATGTATGTATGTCTGTATGTCTGTATGTATACAAAGCTAGAGCAAAATCTATTCGATCGATTTCAACCAAATTTGCACCAGACATGTCCAGTAGGCCTGTATAGATGCACGTAAAAGGGTTTTGAATCATTTTGAAAAACAACCCCGTTTTTGGCCAAAAAACCCCCAAAAATCAGTTATTATTTTTTTATAAAAAAACGGCTCTAACGATTTTGATAAAATTTTGCTTATTTGTAGCCTTTAATGTGCCCTACCATATGCAAAAACCCGCATCTTTCTAAAAATTCTCGTTTAGCTAATAATAATAATAATAATAACTGATTTTTGGGGTTTTTTGGCAATAAAGGGGGTTGTTTATCAAATTTTTTTTAAACCTTTTTACGTGCATCTATAAAGACCTAATTGACGTGTTTGGTGCAAATTTATTCGAAATCAATCGAATAGTTTTCTCTCTAGATAATAATAATAATAATATTTATTAGTTAATCTCCAACTTTAATAAAAGTATACAAAGCTAGAGAGAAAACTATTCGATCGATTTCATCCAAATTTGCACCAGACATGTCCAGTAGGCTTGTATAGATGCACGAAAAAGGGTTTTGAATCATTTTGAAAAACAACAACCATTTGGCCAAAAACCCCTAAAAAATCAGTTATTATTTTTTTTATAAAAAAACGGCTCTAACGATTTTAATAAAATTTGGTTTATTTGTAGCCTTTAATGTGCCCTACCATATGCAAGAACCCGCATCTTTCTAAAAATTCTCGTTTATCTAATAATAATAATAATAACTGATTTTTGGGGGTTTTTGGGCATAAAGGGTTTTTTCAAAAACTTTTAAATCCTTTTTACGTGCATCTATAAAGACCTAATTGACGTGTTTGGTGCAAATTTATTCGAAATCAATCGAATAGTTTTCTCTCTAGATAATAATAATAATATTTATTAGTTAATCTCCAACTTTAATAAAAAAAACTCTCCTACCCCACCCTACAAGTCACAGTGAATCTGTTTAGTAATTTAAATATGTTTGTGAGAAAGTTTGTACCAGTTCCTGGTACCGTTTATTTTAGATCTTTTAACACTGAACTTATTGATGATAACGGTGTCCTGAGTAATGAGGGATTACTATCACTGAAGCCAAAGTATGCTAAAATATTTGTAAAATATCAAATTTAAAGGCTATAAGTCTGCGCATGTCTCAGGCTCAACACTTTAGTATTTGAGAGTTCCAAAACACTGAATAATGAGAGAGTATTCGTCTATCTTTTTCAACTGTTGGAAATTAGGAGATTAAATTATAAACGTGGTTTTCTGTGTATTTTAAAACTTTACATTTTCAGAAGGCTGTTGAGAGTTTCATGGTAAGAACGTTTTGCTACTTTCATGATAAAATAAATTATATAAAAAGTATTCCTGTAATTCTCGGAAAAAAACTCGGGCCCTGCTGCACATACTTTACGATCTAGGTCGTTTCTACCCCTCCATCCTATCGGGATCCAAGTGCCTCTGTCCTAATCAATTGTCATTTCCGTGAAAATAACAGAAAATGCAATAATCTATTTGCATTTGCTTCGCCGCAAGTCGCTGCGGGGGTTTGTGAGCGAAGCGAGGGGGGACCTTTAGTGATACAATTAATTTCTTTAGTCTATCAGTTGGAAAGTTCCGAGGGAGGGGTATTATTCAGCTAAACAGCTGTTGATATGTCTTTATAAATTATTATACATAAGACATAAATGTGTTTATACGTTCTTATGTTCAATAATAATAAATAAATTTAAAAAATATAAAAGTAATGTAATCAGGAATGTCTATCTGTAATGTCAGTATTACATTACTGTGTTACGAGAATGGACAGAACACTGACAGGTGGAAATATAAGGATTTCATTATCACTTCGTAATACTAACACAATTTTAAATACAGTGCTAGTATAATATTATGGTGAAGTTTGAAGACTATTCAACAATACCTTTCTCGATCGGGAACGTGTGAAATATTTATTTCTCCACTTTTAGTGGTTATTAAAAGTTTCTTAAAAAATATATTTTAACATTTTAGTTGTACTTTTGAAATAAAAGTAACACAGGTTAACCCTGGGAAGGTTTTATGCCATTTACCAAAGTCCTAGGACATTAGGGCTACGCCCCAGTGGCCCTCAAAGTTTCAATGTTAATCTTATGGAAGAAAGATTTCTATTGATTTTATCAAAAACAGCTGATTTTATCAGGGGCACAAAAACAGCTGTTCGTATAAAAAACTTAGCAACACATCATATTTGTTTACTTTCATTACCATAGCAACATTACTTAGAAAATTTGAAGAGTATTACCTTTTTGAGGTTACATTGACAAACTAAAAACAAACACAAACAAAAATCAACGAAAAATGCTAACTATATTTTAATTCAATTCAAACATTGCTTGTTACAAACCTATTAGATATAAAACAGCTAATTTGGATCAAAAACTGAACATAATTTTAGGGTGGGCCTACAATGAACCAAAACACCAATTGGGCTAATTATTAGAATCAGGTTTTATTATAATTCTTCACAACTACCAGTTTTTTTTAGATTAGGTAAAATTTTCGAACTGCGAGCGAAGCGAAGCAGCCATTTGAGGCCGAAGGCCGAGGCGGGGTTGGGACGCGGAGCGTCCAGGGGCAGAGCCCCTAGTTAATTTTTAAGATGTTTGTCTCAAGTTTCGTGTTACTATTATTTTGTAACTTTTTTATTTTGATTTAGTCTTCTATGAACTACGTTACATATTCTCTGGGTCCGATCTTCTTTTCTTTAGATTTTCATTCGTGAGACTTTTCACCTCTATTATTTTCTTTTAGTATCAGCCTCTAAAATTAATTTATAACCTTGTAATTTCTACTTTTTCTAAGTCATTGTGTACTTCTCGAATTTATAGGACCTAGGACTTTTTAATTTCTTGGTACAGTAAACGTTTCTATTCGTTATTTTAAAGTTCTTTTGAATTGTAATATCAATAACATTTAAATAAATGTACAGTATAAGTTAATTAATAACAATTAATTAAAATTAATAATTCAAGAATGTCTAGATGAAATAAAACAATAACACAAAATCTCACAACAAATACGTTTAATAAATCAAACGCGTTTCAACGACAAAGTCGCCATCCTCAGTGATAAAGCTACAAAAGCCAAATTATAAACCACTAGTTGCTATTTTTGGTGTAGCAGAGTTGAGCGTAAACTTTATAAGGACT
The DNA here is from genome assembly GCA_018207615.1 of Philaenus spumarius. NCBI lineage: Eukaryota > Metazoa > Arthropoda > Insecta > Hemiptera > Aphrophoridae > Philaenus > Philaenus spumarius. The sequence goes on from JAGFPH010025768.1 coordinate 5,542, forward strand.
ATTTTCTTTTCCCTTTTTAGTTTTGTTAAATGGATGTTATTAAGAATCATGTCAATTATTTTTATATTTATCAACAACTATTTTACTTGCTTTGTAAAAAAGTATAATATATTAAATCCACTATTTGCCTTAGCAACCCTTAAAACTGCAAATTATTTACAGCTGTTTCGATTATTTATCAGGCATCATCGGAACTTAAAACTCTCGTGCTTTTATTCCAACTGAAGGACTGATTATTCAGTTTGGTAAGTTGGTGGTTGTGGGTGGAGACATCTTATCTATTAAGTCAAATATTAAGTTGGATTGGAACTGTGTTTGACAGTTTTAAGGATTGCTAAGGCAAGTAGTGAATGCAATCTATAAGCATTTATAAAAGCCAAATACCACTCACTCACTGACTCATCACGAAATCTAAAAAAACTACTCAACGGATTGGAACGAAATTTGGTATGTAGCTTCCTCTAGGGATATAGGTGCTCACTAAGAAAGGTTTTCAAAAAATTCGAAATTTTAGGGGGGCTTGGGGGGTACAAAGTTACTAAATCACGATTTCTCTAAAACTATCGAACGGATTGGAATGACATTTGGTATGTAGCTTCCTCTAGGGCCCTAGGTGCTCGCTAAAAAAGGTTTTTAAAACATTCAAAATTTTAGGGGGTTCGGGTGGTCAAAGTTACTAAAAATCCCCATAAAAAATACATAGTGTAATATATTTATTGATATATATTTTTAAAATATACATTACACTTTGATTTGTCTATCCGTGCAAAGCCGGATAGGGCAGCTAGTATATTATATATTAATAGCAATCGGTTAAGGCTATACATACATTAATGGATAAAAAGTGTATGTATTTTGAACAAGTGTCTTAACCCCTTAGACAGAGTCTTGACGTGGTGAAATTTCTTTTTTAAACGAGTGTTGAATTCATTATTTGAAGATAATTATTATGATTAGTAAATATTATCACAGTTATTATATAATTGTAATTTTCTTTAAATGCGTTTTACGATTATTTCTACTTATTCGTTCGAACGTTATAAATTACACAAGCAACAAATCCGTTGGAAACGTGCGGAAATGGCAAAAACCTCTAAATTTGTTGAGTTGACTCCACACGCCCGGTTGTCTTCGTCGTTAGTCTTGTAAAGCCTGACTGCGTTGGGTTTTGAAGAACCTTTTCTTTAATAATTAGTTAAACTGCGTCACTGCGTGATTTATTTGTTTTTGATTAGTGGTGATCACGTGACCATGTTGTGCAGTAGATCCACGATTAGTTGTTTGAATTAATGCGCCCGTCTCTATTGCAACGATTAATAATACCATTGCAATGCTGTTATATTAATAATAATTTAGATGCGAGGAGAATAACCATGACAAACAACGATGGGTCGGAGAGACCAGAGGAAGTTGGCTAATTAAACATTCCACATTCGGTTAGGGGCATATTACACTGTCAAAGTTATTTGTCAAATAATTGGTCAAAGTGTTGTCAAAGATCTTTGATGAAATCTTTGACAAAGATTTGTCAAAGAATACATATTACACCTGTCCAATTTCTTTGATCAACTTTGATATTAAATTAGATATATTTTGGTGTTATGTTTGGTTTATTCTAATATCTTTATTATTTTATTATTACAAAATTACAGTTGAAAGATCGTAATTCATATAATAACGGGTTTTTCAAAAAATAATCTTAAAAAACTTGTAAATACACTTTTACAATAAAGTAAACACAATGAAAGTTTCTTTAATGTTTTACAAAAAAAATAAACTTTGAAACATAAACGTATGCTGCCAACATATATTGCAGACTACAAAACATTATTTGTAATTTCTTCTGAAGGTTTTTGCCTTACATCGCGATATTTATAGGCATTCGTATGAACGTTCCACAAACAATATTCTTTTGCATAATGTAAAACTAAAGTTTTCATAGCTTCAACACTCCATATTAATGTTGCCATCGTATTAAAAATATAAAAGTAAAGGAACAGAAAGAATATAATGTAAACAGAAAAAACCTAGGTATTTTATTTTGAGGTTAGGAGGTTACCTAAAAAATGCTTGTTATAATATTTTAGTACTTTATTCTTATTGTTTTTTAAAAATCTTTGTCGAAGTTTACAACATGTCAAAGATTCATCAAAGTTTGATGAACAAATTATTTCGTCAAAGAATCGTCAAATTTCTTTGATGTCAAATCTTTGATCAACGAATTTGACGTTTATTTGATAGTGTACTGTAATATATGTACCTTAGTCGTAAGTTCGACAAGAGTACTTTTGTGTCTATGTTTACAAGATAGGCAAGGTAAGGTAAGAAATTTGGTATGTAGCTTCCTCTAGGGCCGTAGGTGCTGATAAGAAAGTTTTTACAAAATTCGAAATTTTAGGGGAGGTTTGGGGGGATCAAAGTTACAAAAAAAAAACCACCGAACGGATTGGAATGAAATTTGGTATGTAGCTTCCCCTAGGGCCGTAGGTGCTGATAAGAAAAGTTTTCAAAAAATTCGAAATTTTAGGGGAGGTTTAAGGGGGGGTTAAAGTTACTAAAAAAAACCACCGAACGGATTGGAATGAAATTTGGTATGTAGGTTCCTCTAGGGCCCTGGGTGCTTGATAAGAAAGGGTTAAAAAAAATTCAAAATTTTAATGGGGTTGGGGGTCGAAGTTATTAAAAATCACCATAAGAAATACATAGTGTAATATAGTTATTGATATAATATATCTTTTTTAAATATACATATAACTTTGATTTGTCTATCCGTGCATCGGGCCAGCTAGTGTACGTATAAAATTGTATATTTTTCTTGCCACCTCTCCCGTCCCAAATTTTGGCTTATATTTAAACATGTACATATTTGCAAATTACTTTTAAATCAATTTATAAAAATGGTAGACAATTTTTCAATAAATAAATGGTAAGTCCGTGTTCGCGTATTATTTAAAATGAGTCGTAATCAATAACTCCTAGATAAAAATTACAACATTAATCGTATTAAAGTAACACTTCTCTTCCGGAAATAAATAGTATAATACTGAAAGGCATTCTTTGTGGAACACCTTACATATACATTTCGGTCCACATTATAGTAGTGGACTTACCCACGTGTAGTAAAAGTAAACAAACCAATGAACGATCAATTCAAGAAGATTCACAATCGATTGTCAGTCCGTCTGCATTATCCTCTCGATACCGTTGCATAACAACAGCTGCAATTATTGTTCCAGAGTTGTTGGAACAGGTGAAATTACGCGTGTGATTGTACGGATCACAGAACTGATCGGATCACCGACTGTTAGTATTGGGTTATGTAGGTCAGGTAGATCGGTGAGTCAGACACTGTTGCCAGATCTCTGCTGGGTTCTTTACCTTGATTCGTTCAAGATAATCTATTGATGTTTATATTTGAATCGTGCAAAAGGTGCGGCTGATAGATAGCAATCAATTGAGAACGAAAATTCAAGAACTGGAACGACTGTTTGTTTATTTATTTTACGCGTTTCAACAACAATTTCTGCATCTTCAGTGAGCCACAATAACCGAATTAAATAATTATTATGATGAATGTTTTCATACATTTTTTAAACGCTGGGATGGTTCTACTGCGGGGAAGTAAAAGGTACTAATGGAGTGTACAAAATACACTTTAAAGAAGTTTACTATTGCCACTTTTCTTTCAAGGCATTCCATCTAGCCAATGCCAGCTCTTCTTCATCTAATCCTTTAGCAGATTAATTTCCCAAATTATAAAAATACTTAGTAGGACGTTGATGGAAGACATAGAACAATTTTTGTTAAAACTGTTTTCATGTTCTAATACTTAAATGTATTTAAAAAAAAAACAACAACAAATAAATATAAGAAAGCCACATACATACTATTTCAATATACATTATTATTATGGTGAAAAATAAAAAATTCTATACATTCTGTAGGTATGAAATGTAATGACGAAACACGTTAGTTGAAGACAAGTAACAAATACAAAACATTTTTTAATAGGCCTATAACATGGTTAAAATTAAAACGTTTTATGCAAACTTACAAAAGGGTAACACATATAAAACACAATAAATACTCTATTAATAAGTAAAACATATCTAGAACAAGTAAAATGAAAATATTTGTATTCTCATCTCAGAACTAAAAAAATGTGATGAATTTCTATGACAGTCAATAATTTTATTTATTTTGGTAACCTACTGACACACACAAAAATGTTAATTTAGTTTCATTTGATTTTTCATTTCATGTATTATATTGAAGAGAGCTGTTCAGTTTTATTATCCGCATGTATTTAGTCAAACGGTTTATCTTCTACAAATTGCCTGAAGACTTTGGTATTACTGCCACGCGAGACTTGAGATTATTACAGCCTATAAACCCGTATAAAAAGTCTCTTCAGATTTCAAAAGGTGGCGGACAGTGTGTAATTAAAGTTTTATAGTTTTCGTGATGAAATCTAAAAATAAACAAACTGACATAAGTATTTCATTTTGATCCGGTGATTGTGATTTTATAACAACGAACAAGCCGTTTTTTTTCAAATTGAAGCAAACAGATACTAGCTATGTATTTTATTTTATTACAAAAGTATGAAATTTTAACAAAGATTTATGAGTTACAAGGAAATATTGAACAATGTTACATTTGCTAATATTCAGTTTTGTAAATATTTTAAAACTATTATATAACCATGCAACTTGTAAGTAAAACCTTATATTTTTCAGTGTCTCTGGTTTCTGGAGCAGCCGAGTTGAGGAAGATCACCCCTCGACCTCTCGGACATGGAGCTCGACTTCCGACTGTCCCAGATGTCCCAGGCGGCTTCCGGTCGTCAAAGGACCTATCGGCCAGCTGGAGGATGATACCGGAGGATTTTCCGACCACGCTCCGCCTTTTTCGAAAGGATCCTACCGGAAATACATGAACCGTCTCATACGAGGAAATTCCGACACCGAAATAACGTCCGAAAGAAATCTCGTCAGAAATGAAAAATTAAATCGTTTACCTTTAGGAATTTCCGATCCGAAGCGAGCTCTACGATCCGTAAACACGGATCCGAATATAAACGAAACATCGATATCCGAATTCGGGTTACCTTTGAGCAGATTGAATGAAATGCCTCGCGAAAGCGCCTATCTGACGTCGGTATTGCCTTATAA
>JAGFPH010025771.1:0-10713 GCA_018207615.1 Philaenus spumarius
CATTCTGCTCACCACTCTGACATTGCAGTAAAATGATCTGGTTCATTTAAATTTCGGCTCAAGGCTCGTTCGTTTCTTCCACTGAGCTTGTTCAATGAGCCAGTGTGCCGCCCATCACTACGCCGCGCTGCGCCGTTGCTATGCAGAATAACTGCAACATTCCTCCTCCCCCTTCGTGGGCGAGTCTACTTTGTTGTTGTTCACGATCACCAGTCTTGTAGATCCGACGCAAGGACATTCCGATGCCGCTTTCGTGACGTATTATTGTCTTTCCCTTTTCGCATTTAATATTGAGATACCATCATAATACCCTTCTAATTATTTTTTGAAATAATGTATCTGCAGCCTGTGATTATTTGGCTTATTACTTTATTAATAAACAAGTAAGTTTTTAATTAACATTTTACTATAAGACAAACTTTTTTATACAATTCTTCACGTTTTCATTCCACTAAAAATAACATCGCATGATTCGATAACGATATTAAGATAATAGTTATTGGTATTATTGAATCAAAAATACATATGAACATTCTAAGTTTTGGAATATTAATTTAATATTTACGTTGAAAGTTATGTTATGCAATACGGATCTTTTTTTATAAACGTATTATGACAACTAAAGGTTTCTAAATACATGATGATCATCTGTAATAAGACAATCACAATAATATAGCAGTTGATTAAAATTGACAGTGTTGGACGCTACGAAACACTTACTAACCGTTTTAGCTGTTCACATCGGCAATAGACAGAGTCTGTCGGTACCGGTGATTGTAATTTTTAGGAGAATGGTTTAAAAGTTTTAAAGTTATTTATGTTTGTTATGGAAAGTAAAAAAAATTCAAATTACCGGTTTTGTTTCTTTACTCCCTAACAGAATTTCAAAAATTGAACTAACAAGATTAAGTATTTTTATTAGTTTGTTTTATCTTGACAAATTTTTTCAACTTATTTTATAGGCCTACATTTTACCAACCCATCCCTAGTTTATTTCGTGTTGTGTTATAAAAAAGTTATGGATTTCAATTTGACAACGGTTTTAATCGGGAAATAGTAAAGAGTGCATTTCCTTCTGTAGTTTCACAAATTATATAGCTTAATTGTTTTTATTAAAGCGATCACACGTATCTAATTTTATTTGGGTTCATATTGAATAAGGGATTAAACAATTTTTTTTTACACTTCATGTATTCAAAAGAAACATAACTTAAATTTGAAAATTGTCGGTTGAACAAATATGTTAGTGTAAGTTAATACTGCAGTCGATTATTTCAATAAAACAGTAAGTTTTAGATTGTAATTGATTATTTAAATAATTACTTCCTAAAAAACCGGTATTGTCCATAAAAAATCTTCAACTAAATTTGGATTCTCCCCTCCTTTTCCCACACAAGCTTAGAGTATACCATACCCTAACATTTTATATAATAGATCTGATATACCAAAGTTTAAACATTACTACTGGTACTTTAATGTATATTGCAATAAAAAAAATTTCATAAAGTTGGCACATTCTTGTGAAGTAGGCCTTTTTATTTTTCTTGTTTAGTGGAGTTGCAATATTAATAATGGAAGAGAAGTAATAAGTATTTAATTTCAAATTACTTTAAAGATATTGTTATGTTTTATAGATTTTTTTATTTGTTGAAACCAACATTTGAAGGAAAATTCAATTCAATCAAAAATGTTAATATAACTAACTATTCAATAAATCTAAGAAGAGCAATGAAAATTAATAAATAAAAATACATTGTGCTAAATAAAGTTTATGGTAGCCTTAAAAGTTTTTTTTTCATATGTCATTTTGTTTACCTGTGGTATTATTAAATGTATATAGTTAATTTATCAGGACTGTTTTCAACTAATAAATAGCTCAACAAAATTCAGAAAATTTTTGAACTGTTTGACAGAGGTAATTTCAACCCCAAGTATATTAATTATTTTATTTACTATCAGCCTAAGATTGTGTGTGATTTTTTTCAGAATGTCGAAGTTCAAACAGACTCACTTTAACAATCTTTGGTTGATGAACAAAGAATTTTCGGCCTGGCTGAGACCTGTGAAGGCAGACAGATATGCAGCATACTGTGAGTTTTGTCACACAACCTTTTCACTCAGTAATATGGGAAAGACAGCTGTTACAAGTCACAAAAAAGGGAAAAAACACAAAACATCTGAAGCTTCTAGAGCTAGATCTGAAAACATTCAAAGCTTTTGTGTGAAGTCAACAACACAATCCTCAACAATGCCAGCTCAACCCTCTTCCACAGTCCAACCCTTGATGTCTACATTTCAACCATCACCATCAACGTCAGCTGAGCCCTCGATATTTCCTGTTCAGGCCTTTCCAGGAGATGGGACGCTTCTGCCTGTAATTGATGACATTACTAAAGATCCAAGTAAGAAGTCAAATTTAAAATCGTTTATTCTTAATGACCAAGTTTTGAGTGCAGAAATACTGTGGTGTATTGACTCTGTAATACAGCATCGTTCAATGCGTAGCAGTGCTAGGAGTGCAGATTTGTTTAAAAAGATGTTCCATGACTCTGATATAGCTAAAAAACTTCATTTGCAAAGAACCAAAATTGGATACCTAATTGTTTATGGTATTGCTCCTTTTTTTCAGAATGAACTTCTCAAGTCAGTTAGACAATGTTCACATATAGTTGTTGGATTTGATGAGTCTTTAAATAAAGTATCTCAAAAAGGTCAAATGGACATTTTATTTAGATTTTGTGATGAAGTAAACAATACTGTTTCTTCTCGTTATTTTGATTCTACTTTTTTGGGTCATGCAACCTCATCTGATCTATTGAATGCATTTTTACTGGCTCTAAAGGGCATAGAGTTAAAAAAGATAATTCAGATCTCCATGGATGGACCCAACGTCAATTTAAAATTCTTAAGACTTCTTAAGGAACACCTTTCAGAAGAAGAGAGCTCACCAATCATTTTAGACATTGGGAGTTGTGGTCTCCACACTCTTAACAATGCCTTTAGGAGTGGGATAGATAAAACAGGCTGGAATTTAATTCAGTTTTTAAGGGCTCTATTTAACTTATTTCGACACCTGCCTGCCAGAAGGGCTGACTATGTGCATTATGGAGGTTCAACAAAATTCCCTCTTAAATTTTGTTCTGTCAGGTGGCTTGAAAACTCAAATGTTGCCAACACAGCAGCTGCCATTTTGCCAAATGTAGCAAAATATATTGAAGGTGTTAAAAAAGACAACAAGGAGCCAAAGTGTAACAGTTTTTTTATTGTCAAAACTGCAATGGCTGACAAGATGTTAAAACCAAAATTATCATTTTTCCAGTCCTTGGCATCAGAACTAGAACCGTTTCTTAGAGCATTCCAGTCAGATGCACCACTTGTGCCATTTTTATATGACTCTATAATCATGACATTAAGAACGATCATGCACAGATTTGTTAGAAAGGAAATCCTGGATAATGCTAAAAATCTGGCAAATATTGATGTAACTAAATCAGAAAATTTAAAGTCCTATAAGGAAATTGACCTAGGGTATGGGACCAGGGAGGCTTTGAGAGATTCCCAACCTCTGAAGGACATTGATGTTATGGCATTCAGAAAAGAATGCCGGCAAGCCCTAGTTGCCGTATGCAATAAAATACAAGAGAACTCCCCTATAAATTTTAAATTAACTAAAGGATTCACTTTTTTGAATCCTCAAGTTACTCTTGAACCTGCATTGAGGGATGCCAGGATTTCCATTGTTCTGCAAGCCTTTGTAGAAAATAGGTGGCTGAAAGGGATTGAAGCTGATCAGTATCACAGGCAGTTCACTGAAATATGTAACAACATTGTTACCATTAATCTGCTTAAGACCTTTAATAAGAGTAAAGACCGCCTTGATACACTATGGTTAAAAGAGATCAAGCAGTCTACTGATAATTTCTCATCAGGCTTAGAAAGATTTTTAAAAATGATTTTCATCCTATCTCATGGTAATGCGGCATTAGAACGGGGCTTCTCAGTAAACAAAGAGTGCTTAATTGAGAACCTCGGAGACGAGTCCCTTGTAGCTCAAAGGCAGATTTATGACTACATATCGAATGCTGGAGGAATAGAATCGTTAGAAATCAGTAAATCAATGCTCCAGTATTCGAAAAATGCTCGATCCCGTTACAGTGAGGCATTAGAGAAAAAGAAGGATGAAAAAACTGAAAAAGCAAATGAAATAAGAAGAAAAAGAGAGGCAACAGAAAAAATAAAAGAATTGACAGAGAAAAAAATGAAAATTTTAGAAGAAGCCCAACAAAGTGTGACTCTCATAGAAAAACAATTAGCAGAGTTAAAAAAATAAACTTTCATTATTGAAAGGCATGTTGTAAATATTTTATATTTTGATTTTTGTTTTTCTCCTAGTCAGGTCAATATTTGATAGTTTATTGTTTTTTTGTTATTGTTAAAGTTATTGTTATATTTTATTTTAATTTTTTTACATGTATGTAAGTCGACCTTTTTTATGTTCAGTTACATTTGTTACCATAGGTGCAAAGTCAACACAATTTTTTAAATCTTTCAACTGGTTCATATTGAATAATATCATAATTTTTTATTTTTATTTTTGTTCCTCTTCTAGTCAGGTAAATATTTGATAATTTGTTGTTGTTGTTGTTAATGTTATATTCCTCTTTAATTTTTTACATGTAAATCAACTTGGTTTTAATTAACTAGTCATAAGATTTTATAGTGTTCAGTCACATTTATAGACTAAACCTTTTTATTAATCTTTCTACTTTTACATACCTAAATAATATAATAAATAATTATATTTTGGTTGCATTTCTTATGTCTAATTATTTGTTATAATAAACATAACAAAGTCAATTTGTACTGCAGTTCTTTGTTTGCTCTAGCCATTCATACTATTCTCTATACTATTTATTGTGGTAGTAATAAAGTAATAGATATTTCTAAAATATTGACTTTGTTATTACTAGAAGTGTTGTTATGCAACATGTAATTATGACTTATCAATTCATAACAATGGATAGTGTTTAGTCTTTTTACCATAAGAGCAACTAACTTATCTTTTTTAATATTTCGTTGGTAAATTACATAACTCAGTAATGTAATAGATTCATATGTTTTTTATAGCTTGTGTCTAATTATTTGTTATATTATAAAAAATCTAATTTGTACTGCAATTTGTCCTTTTTTTCCTTTCATCCGTTTATATTATTTTCTATATTATTTACAGTGGTAAGTAATAGTAGTGGTAGATATTTCTAAAATATTTACATTGCCATTTACAGAAGGGTTGTTATGCTACATAACTAACAATATGACTTATTTAAACTCACTTTAGTTTATCTAAGTAACCCTATGTTTTCATGAATAGGTTAAATTGCCATGAATACGTTAAATTGCCGTGAATATCTTAAAAATTGCCGCAACCTGGAAAACCAACACAAGTCAGGGAAAAGTCAGCGAATTTTGAAAATCAGATCTTGTGGCCACCCTGGTTGTAGGGATATTTTCCTGGCGTTGGCAACACTGATGATAACAATACCCAGCTGGAGAGCTGCCTTTACGCTACTACATTGCTATTTTTAATTAATTGTATATTTAATATACGGTGTGTACTTTAACTAAGTGGGATTTAAGTAAGTTAGAATGCGAATGCTTTGCACGGGTCAGCTAGCAGGTTATAACCTTATTCTACATTACAAACTCTAGATATAACTTTACATAAGTTATTCAAACATAAATACTGTAATAACTTATCATTTACAATCTACAATACAATGGCAATTTTAGTACATGTGTCTACTTACGATAAGCAGGATTGAAAAACAAAATACAGTTGACTATTCAAATTGTTTAGAAAAAATACTTTGCCAAAACCATGAAATAACTAAAAAACTAAACATATTTCACTTGAAATCAGTTATCTTTAACTGTCGCAACGACGTAAACCTTCCCGAGGAGGCAATTGTACGCCAGCGTCGCATAAACTTGACATCATTTGGCGTGGAGGCTGCGTGTTGCTCGACGTAGTGCACTGCGATGTCCAGAGCAGTAGCAGCGTCAGAATGAGTCACAACCTCTGTCAAAAGCTTCTTCTCCCTCACTGTCACTTCCTGTTACATTGCCGTCATGTTTACCCTGGACTTGATTCACTAAGTCGTGCTCGCTATATTCTATATTGCCATCTTCTGCTGCATACTCTTCTACACAGCCTTCTCCAGCATTTTCACATCCTGGCAGTTGTTGAACAAGCTGAAGGAGCTCAGTTTCATCATTTTGTATATTAAATATAGGGGATTTCTCGAACTTGAGGCTAGGCCAAATCTTCATCCAAGATCTTTGCAGTAAATTGACACTTGCATTGTTCCACGATTCTGCAACCCAGTAAATAAAATCTTTTATTGTAACCTTCTTCAGCTTTTCAAGGATAGTAAGAGAGCCTTCTTCTTCGATTAGGTATTGCAGAAGCATTTTTCGGTAGCTTAGTTTTACGTTCTGGAGCACACCCTGATCCATCGGCTGCAGCAATGGTGTTACATTAGGAGGCAGAAAAACTGCTTTTATGTCTCCGCATACCAACCGCATGTCTGAAGGGTGGGAAGGAACATTGTCTATCAAAAGTAAAGCTTGCGGTGGCAATCCGTTCTCTTTATTAAATCTTGTTACCGAAGGAACGAATTCATTGTCAAACCACTCCTTAAAAAGAGAACCAGTCATCCACGCCTTGTTCTGATTTCTGTAATAAACAGGGATAGAATTAACTTTAATATTTTTAAGGGCTCGTGGTTTGGCAGATTTACCTATCACCATCAATCGAAGCTTGTTTGATCCCACGCGTTGCTGCAAGCCAAAACTGTGAGATGCTGCTTGTTCATTTTAAAACCCGGCGCAGAAGACTCCTCATGAGAAGCAAGGCTTTTAATGGGAAGTGCTTTAAAATTTAATCCAGTCTCGTCTGCATTGTAAATTTGCTGTGGTGAGTAATTTTCTGACAAAATTAAATCAGCGAATTCTTCTAGATATTTTTCTGCAGAAGTATCAGACGATAGCTTTTCCCCGCTTATCTTCAATTGATTGATTCCATGCCGTTTCTTCCAACGATCCAACCACCCGTTGCTAGCAGTAAAGGGTAAATCACCTTTCATTAATTCATTCAGCCGAAATGCCTTTTCTTGAATTAGTGAACCACTAATAGGGACCCCTTTTTTCCTCTCTTGTGAAAACCACAAAAATACTGCTTCATCAAATTTTTTATTTGCGGTAACTGTTACATGATGGCGTTGTTTTAAAGTTTTTTCACTTGTTACACTGCAAAACTGTTCAATTTTGACACGATTCTTTTTCCAATCACTGATTGTTGCTTTCCCGACGCCAAACTCGGCAGCTATCTTTGTCAAACTTTCCCCGTTGTCTAGGCGCTTTAAAGCTTTGATTTTTTGTTCTACAGTACAAGAACTGTGCTTTCGTTTACTTGACATAACTTTAAAAAAATCAAACACAACTCGCTATAAATTTATAAATGAAAAAATAAATAAATTAAAACTTAATAACTGTACGAAAACAACACTAATAGAACAATAATTTTAACAAAACAATAACTTTAATATCTTTAGTAAAACAATATCTTTTGAGAACTAAAACGGCACGCAAATTTATATCTAGTAACAGCGAGAAACAAACAGAACAACACTCTAATAGACAATGCCAGTGGACTAACTGGAATGTAGGACTAGGGTAGTGTGCTATTTTAAGATCACTCCCGCTAAGACGCTAAACAAGGTCACGAAGCCACTCCCTCATTCGTCGCACGACTAATAAGACTGCCCTCCCACACTGTACAGTTGTATACTGTAAGGAACACTGGTTATTATGAAAAGTAATGCATATTTTCGGCTAATCCGAACAATCTTAAATCGTTGAGGGTTCTGTTGAGAGCCTCAATACCATTTTTGCGAGCCATAGTGCATTCATCCCATATGATCAGTTTTGCTTCTCTAGAACATGAGCCATTTCACTCTGTTTAGAAATGTTACAAAGAGTATTACCAGAATGATCATGTTGAGAGGTAGTTTAAAAGCAGAGTGAGCCGTTTTGCCTCCGTCAATTAAGGTAGCTGCAATTCCTGAAGAAGCATCAGCAATAGCGATACTTTTTCACTCCTCATTTTTGCAAGTAATAGATTGATCAAGATTTTTTTCCGGTCCCACCGTGTACTTCAAGAAAGAACAATTGCGCACATTTAGAAGTGATACTATTCAGCATTTTTTCGTAGGCTTCTTTCTGTTCTTGATTTAATTTTGGAACATTTAATGTTACTTCTTCTGTAAGCTGATCCATGTCATAAGCCAATTCACTTAGATATTGATGGTCAATAATAACCATTCCTTGTTCTCGTGATGGTGAAATGAGTCCAAATTGTGACAGAGTTTTACCTGACATAGAAATTACCATATCTTCAAGAAGAATTAGGCACTGGTTATAAACAAGGTCAAGAACCAACTCAACATTTCCTTGTTTTCTGTCCATTTGTCTTATTTTTTTCTTCAAAATTTTCTCAGTATTTCTCCCACAATTTCATTGGATTTCCAACTTGGCAGAAAACCAGCATGATAGTGAACAATTCACAAACTTTATAAGGAGAATCAGAAAGTGATGCTTCTTCTAAAGTTTTATCCCAGTGTGAATCGTCTTCCATTAATCCAATTGCTCGGCAAGCTTCTTGAAATGTTGGATAGATGACATCTTTTACAGTTTTAAGAGCTGTAAATGACTGGACTACCAATCTCATGCAAAAGAAGGCGTAGGTAATTGCACTCGCCACTTCCGGGATGAACAGAATACACTCGGTCTAAAACAATATCCTCTTTTTATTCCCATTTAACCTGGCACAATCTGACCTTGTTTTCTCTTACAGAACTGGTTGTTTTTCCAGACATAATAAGATGTTCATAATACAATAGAGTTTTGGCGAAATTGTCTACTTTACAGAGTTAAAAAACGTCATAAGTGTTGTTTTTGGATTTTTATTAATCTTATCAACTATATTGCCTTTGTTCAAAAATATTCTTTGGCCATTTTCTAGTTGTACAGCAAGATGTACAGTATAACAGGAGAAAACCTCTCGTGGTTAGGAAAACAAAGAATGCGCCAAATTGCTTCAGAGATGCTAATGTATCGTCCTGCTTCGTACTTAATTAGTTCGTTGAGATCTCCAATAGTAAACGACGCTTGATCAAATCCCTTATTAACATATTTACAGATATATTTGATTGATTTTACTGAATTGCAACATTCAACATTTATATGAACGTTGAAGGTGCAGGACAGGACAGCGTTATGTGGTACCACCAATCGATTGTCTAAATTGATTCCATTGATCATTGCTTTTACTCCGCCATCTTCTGGAGATCGACGATAATACTTAGGATATCCATCTTCTCCTGTTTGAGTTTCCTTCAAAAAAGATCTTGGATATTTTTTCATGTAAGCAGCATCCAGCATGCAGAGAGAATTTTTATTGAGAAATCCACATGGACGGGTTCTAAATTTTAAAAATCGGTGACCTTTTATAGCCTTAAAATTTTTTATTTAAATATATAGGAATGGCATACCGACATATTTACTTGTCAAAATTAGATCTTCATAACTTTTTTCAGAATATTATTAAAATACAGTGTACAAAATATTTAATACATATAACTATTATAAATTTTAAAAAGAATTCTTACTTTAGATTTGAAATGCTGCAATAGTGATTACTAAAATTAGGCCCATGTCAGCATAATCTATTTTTATTATAACTTATTATTAAGTTATGGAAGTCTTTAACAAAATGTATTTACAGAATATATTTAAATGTTCAATATATATAGGTCTATATACAAATATACATAGTACCGGTACGGTAAAAAAAAAAACAGAAGGTTAACACTGTCACTCTCTTCAATAATGAATTGAGTTAAAAGTCTATTACACTCAATTCTTCATTCTTCTCTTCCAACAATTTTTGTTTTTTTAGATTTAATTCCTTGATTTCTATTGCTGCCCTTTTTGGGCATTTTTCTCATCATCCTCTTTTTCTTTCTTCTTCTTCAAATCGGTCACTCTTTTTGATGAAGAGGTTTTAAAATCTTAAATCATGGTTTTGGTAACTGCCAAAGATGATAAGCCACCTGGAAAACAGACCAGGGGTGCAATTTACTTTTATTTCTACTAGGCCTAGGCCTAAAAATTTTATGAGGTCCAAATTTGATTCTGTAAAGCAAAATAAAAGTTAGAATATTGGCACTAGGCCTATTATTTGTTATAGTTATTTTAGGCTAGGCTTAAATATAATTTGGATAAATAACAATAGATATAAATGCAACAAAATATTAACAATATTTCAATATACTGTAATATGCAGTTTATGATTTGAATTTAATAAAATAAGTATCTTGTTAATTTGCAGGTATATTTTAAGGTAAAATATTTTTCACAGATTGGGCCTTCATGATTTTGAATGTTTAATACAATTAATTAAGTGTTAGGTTTACCTGGAAGGTAGTTTATTGTGGTCGTGTATGCTCTCTGGGCAATCAGTGACTTTTCTTGTAAATTTTCTACAAGAAAGCCCTTATTGAAAGAAAAGCTCCTTTCCACTGCTGCATTTCCGTGAAAGCATGCGAGTAGTCTTTGGACCAATAAGACGAGTACTTGATTTACGTCTTCTGT
>JAGFPH010025772.1:0-10712 GCA_018207615.1 Philaenus spumarius
CATGTGATTATTAAATAATTCCTAATCCTACACTATTAATCCTAACAACACACCCTCCGGAAAAAATGTCGTCCCCGACATTTGCTGAAGCTGGGGAAAATTCCTGGGAGGTGCCCTCATCCATACTACATTATTCAACATGTACTTCAAGTATTTTCTCTTTCTAAATGAACAATTAAACAGCAACAACAATTATATCCTAATATTTACAATAATAATACAAAAATTTAATCCTAATATTCAAAGTTCAATGTCTGATGTTGACGACGTGATGCTGATAAAATTCCGCTGTAGAACTTGAGTCGCCCCCTGCACATCTCCGTCGGCCGCTACAGCCTTGTCTGCCACTTTCACCGTCGTGCTGATAATGCTCCTCTGGCTGGTGATCACTGCTGTCGCCAGTAGGACGTATTGTATTATAGTCGCCCATCCTAGAACATACTTGATTTCCATTATTATCTGAATACATAGTTATTCGCCTCGTTGCTCTCCTCTAACTATTGCTGGCTAGAACTAAGCAAACATCATGTTTTAATTAATATTCATAATGCAAAATTCGGGGAAAAGCTTCATTACACTGTACCCGAGAAACCGCGCTGCTATTGTGGTTGTTTTGCCTTAAAATATATATTAAAAAAAATAGCAATGAATCTAATTTTAAATGATCTATTTATGTCCTACATAATCAAAACTTAAGAAAAACATAGCCTAAAACAATATTTCGAACATTTCCTTATTTATAATGTTCTCTATGCAAAATAAATCAAATACTACAAATGAAGACTTGTAACTGAATAATAACCATTGATCTCTTTCTATTAATAAATATCACTATCAGCATGTTATGATATTCCACTGACCAACGAATTTAGCACAGCAAGCAATAGGCTATACTACATATTTATCTCATTCATGCATCCTACAACTTGTAATACAATACACCTTTTTCCAATGTGTACTACTTATATTGCCTGTAAGCAGTTATTTCGCTGACCCAGGTTTCTGCTGTACTATTAAATTGTATTTAACTCCAATGCTAATATGTTCAACCTTGAACTTAAACTGTTATTATTCTTTAGTCTAATACTAATATTCCAAAGATCCTAACTGATACTCAAATTATCTTAGGCCACTAATCATCCACTTAAATAAAAATCATATATAACAGAATCTATCATCACGTATCTACAAAAATCTCTTAAAAAAACTCATAAAAATCCACCAAAACGTAGCGCAGCCCGGAAATTGCTCTCAATGTCATAATTATGATCGAACACTGACAAAACAGATCTCTAATTAGTATTGTCTACGGCCAGTTTCACCAAATCCACCAGCTTTCCACAATAATTAACTAGATTTATCTGTCAAATCCACACTAAAAAAATAAAAACAAAAACACTACCACTCAAATACTACCTATCTGCGAAACTAACACTGCTCAAGATAGCTTACGTGAGTCAAATGTGAAACTACCGAAACAAAAGATAATATATCCTACACAAAAAAAAAAAAACACATAAAATACTCTTAATCCAAACACATGAAATACACTGAAACTACAAAAACCTGTCCCGCCAACCTGTAATACAAAACACAAAATATCCTACTCAAAAGTTCACTAAAAATAATAAATAAAATATTTACCATCAAAATCTCTCACACAAAAGAGTCTCAAAGAACATAATCTGCCCCTTTTTTTATTTAACAGCACAATATTCACACAATATAAAATAAAAACACTAAAAATGTATCTAATTTCAAAACATAAAATATGCTCAAACCAATATACTACTCATTATATTCGCGCAAACCAATAGACCTAACACAAAATCAATACCTTCAAAGCAACATATAATTCAAATAAAGGTCTATAACCAAGTCCCTCTCACACAAAATACCATGAAAACAAACGCAACCTTCACTCTAAAAACTAAAAAATAAAAAACTCTGTACTGCAAAAACATTTATAATTTTAGGTAAATACCTAAAAATCAGCGCCTCTACCATTTATTACGAACCATATAAATAATTTTACCCAAAAATTTAACCATGAACCTCAATGAACTGCCACTCGAACCTTCAATCCTTCTTCATACAAAAACAAAACTGAAAAATACGGCCGATCCGTCAACAAAAATTTAATGCAATTCTATTGTTTCAGTAAAAACTGAACACCAGCCGATGCTCATTTGTTAGGGGTAGAAATTTAATTCACCTGCCCAGGGTTCTATCTACGGACCACTATAAGGTTCAAGGATTATAATAATAGAAATCAACCAATTCATATACCTTGCAATTCTTATATTTTATAATTGAGTGGTTCAGTGGTAGAATGACACTATTTTAACAATTAACAAACAACTACAATACCTAACTGACTTTACATTAGATAACAACATCTACTGACTTTACATTAAATAACAACGCTAACTGACCTTACATTTAAATATCAACACTACTGATTCTATCTATAATTACTATTAATTATATCCCAAGACGAAACACTCACAATAGCAATGACCAAAACACAGTTCTTAAGATATGAATATTAGACAATCTGTTTGCCTACCTTCTGTACCAGTACTCCCCAAGTATGTTTCAGCTGGATCCGCCGAATATTATAGGCTTCGGCCTACACCGTATATCTTTCCCAAAACACTGCCCTGTCCCATCAACAGGGCTCCCGGCCGTCTTCCAAAACTATCTGGCCCCGTATCTAGGTCAGTAGGGCCCTTTTATAGTGAACTGAGTTGACATAACTAGGTCTTTAAAGTATGCCTAGCTTCTGTCAGCACTTACACAATATTTTACAGTCTTACCCAACCATGTTCTATATTCTGTGTTCTCGCCTTGGGACTTATAAATCTTAAACTACTCTTTATTACATGTGATTATTAAATAATTCCTAATCCTACACTATTAATCCTAACAGCACGATACCAACAAGTATTTCCAAACTTACCGACTCTACATTTTACAATGGCACGATACCAACAAGTATTTCTACACTTGCCGAATCTCCATTTTATAATGGCGCGATACCAACAAGTATTTCCACACTTACCGACTCTACATTTTACAATGGCACGATACCAACAAGTATTTCCACACTTACCGACTCTACATTTTACAATGGCACGATACCAACAAATATTTCCACACTTACCGACTCTATATTTTACAATGGCACGATACCAACAAGTATTACCCCACTTACCGACTCTACATTTTACAATGGCGCAATACCAACAGGTATTTAAACACTTACCAACTCTACATTTTACAATGGCATGATACCGGCAAGTATTTAAACCTATTCTACATTTTTTTGTATAATGGCACGATACCAACATATATTTCCACGTACTCAACATTTTACAACGGCACGATACCAACAGGAATTTCCACACTTACCGACTCTACATTTTACAATGACACAATACCAACAGGTATTTCCACACTTATCTTCTCTACATTTTACAATGGCAAGATACCAACAGGTATTTAAACACTTACCAACTCTTCATTTTACAATGACATGATACCAACAGGTATTTAAACCTATTCTACATTTTACAATGGCACGATACCATCAGATATTTCCATCTTCTCAACATTTTACAACGGCAAGATACCAACAGGTATTTCCACTCTTACCGATAGTGGTATTTTTCCACTGTTAATTTTGTTCTTGGTACTAGTAGTACAATCATGAACTAAATTAGTATTTGTTTTACCCTTCTCGTACGTTTAACGGATCTATCCACTACACTTCATGTGGCTATGTCAGCATCTTGATATATTCACTAGCACTTCCAGACTATTACAGCCTTCTTCGTAAAGAAAATCTACAATCATTAATGTATGTTTTCCCCCTAACATTAAAATAGCATATAATATAGGATACAATTGTGACGTTATTGTTTTATCAGTTTTAGTTCATTTTGGTTTGGTAAATTTTCAACAGCATTTTTACTGTTTCGTGCCAACACTAACAAATTGATTTTGAGCTGCGTCAAAACACAACAGTGCCTGGCGTATCTAGATCAATTAATGCGCCACCATCAATTAACTCCACCATCACTCACTTATTTCCAAGAGGTTGGGGAAGCTATCAAATCTAGTATACCCTCTGTCTCTACAAAGCATGAAAGTGTGCTGGTGAAGTATGATAATTATTAAATAAAAAAATGCTATGGTGTGCACAAGCAAGCGGATGATATGTGTAATTTTATGTATTTTCGTTTTTGTTTGTTACTACATGTTTGTTTGTATATATTTTTACTACAAGCGCCTGAGTGGGCCTGGAGTGCACACACCCCCCCAACCCCCGTACCATTTTTGGGCACACTGCGAACAGCTTGCTCCGATTCATTATTTAAAAATGTTTGTACTTAAGTGTAAGACATTATAAAATTATGTAAAATACATTTTTGCCTTTTTTAGACTTCCAGAACTTAACACCAACATGGTGCTCATTGCAGACAAATACATCAGTACTAATTTTGTCATCATTTAAGTTATAAAAAAAACTATTACATTTTTGTCCACGAGGGGTTAATAATTAAGTCCTAAAGTTTGATATTTAGATATTCTATTTAAAATATTTGTATCTAAGCCAAAACATTGTAAATTTCTGTACAGGTTGAGACAGTGAAGGTGAAAATAGCCATTAAGTAATTAAAAACTAATCACTAGTTTTACAATTGTTTTTCTTTGCAACCCTTAATTTATTGATGTAAATGTCCCATCTCAGCTGGTTAAACATAAAAAGTAGATTGGCTATAATCTAATTTGTGTTTGAGAGTAAACAAATTTAGCTATTAATCAAAATTAGGTAATTTTGTGTTTTCTGTATATATTTTCTCTTAATTGGTGGATACAACAACTGTTAATAATATAATTGTTGGTTGTTGCAGGTGCAAAGTGTGGATATTGCAGCATTTAATAAAGTTTAAGCTAATCAACAGTGATCTTCTCCATTCCGTGATAAATAATTTATAAATATTGATATTTTAATAGTAAATTAAAGTATAATTATACATATACCTGGTTATCCGTCTTCCAACTTTTCACTATGCGTTTGGTTGTCTACAAGCAGTTTTCTTTCTGGTTGTAACTACTGCCCTTGATCCAGTACTATTGCTCTTGTAGTTCTGAGATTAATGTTTTTTTAGTTTCGATAACACGGGCAAGTTTATTTTGTTGGACAACCGTTAGTGAAGTCGCAAGGCGGATAACCGGGTCATATACCTTTAAATTAGTGTTGTCCATTGCAACTGGAGACATAAAACGAAAAAGATATTTTGAATTTCTTGTGCATATTTTGTTTGTTACAAATTTTGAAAATAAATAGTTCACTGTTTGCAGATTAATTTCTTTTTTCTTCGACAAATCCTATTGGTTTCAGTGGAAAATAGAAAGTTTTAAATTCTACAAAACTTAGAAGAAAATTCCAATTACAGTGGAACTTGGATAATTCAAACCTCAAGGGACCAGTAAAAAAATTCGAATTAAGAAAGTTCTTTAAAAAGTGTAGAGAAAATATTCAAATTTTAAGTTTTCACCCAAGAACCTTTATTAAATATAACTTTACATAGGTTTTTAACAAGTAAAGTGCTTATATACTATGTACAGTATTACGTTTACATAATGATTTACGTTCAACAAAGCAGATTAACAGACAACGGTACTGTATAATGACTGTATCGCGAATAACCTCAAAAGTTGCAAATGATAAAATGAAACCAAAATGTACTATTCACCTATTTAACGAATTGGTATCCAGCAATCTAGTTAAGTCTTAGAGAAATCTACTGATTTTCAAAAAAGTTTGAGATTTTTACCTGCTCCCTACAATTAAGTGTCTCGGCCATCACAAAAGAATCTAACAAATTTAAGGAATGTAAACAGAATTGCTTAAGTGATTTCTACTTTCAAAAAAAACGCCTAAGTTCTGTGATGTGGTTTGTTGCTTGGGCTGCACTCGGAACAGTTTTTTCAGTAACAGGTGTAAGGGATGACACTGTTATGCGTTGAGATGTGGAGCGTTGCAAAACAATGGGAGGGGGGAGGGGTTGGGGTTCGACCTCGGAATGAGCATCGCAGGCGTGTTGTCAGTCACGTAGGCAAAACAATGGAGTAGGGGAGCGGGGTGGAAGGGGCGTGGGCGTTTTGACCACATGCCAATGATACAATCGGTTTTCGGGAATTCCAGACCCGACTGTTTGGCTTCCGGATCGGCTTATTACACGTAAAAACTTTGAATTATCCAAAATATAATTCGAATTAACCACGATTTTTAGCATTGAATGTATATAAAATGCTAGGGACCAAGAGAAAATTTCGAATTAAAGAAGATTTCGAATTATAGAAGTTCGAATTAGCCACGTTCCACCGTATAATCAAATTCTCTAGGGTAAATAGGTAGTGTTGATTAAAATGCGTTACTGTTCATTCAGTTTATTGGTTTTATGAGCTTATGTTTATTTAATTTAAGTATGACATGCACAGGATTCAATACGCCCCAGAAAATTCTTGGATTTTTATTTTTCCAAACCTTAAATATATTAAAATTAAAAAAAAATCATCCTATCCTGGAAAGTGCTTGATTTTTGTGCTAAACAAATAAAACTGGATTTTTATTTCTCCAGTTGTGTTTTAATTATTACAAAAACAAAGTCAGGACATTTATTTCCATTAGAACTATAGGCTTGTTTTGGAGCATCTAATTCTGTCGTAAATCATCTTGATTATTCTGACATACAGTTGAGGTAATTATATAGTAACATACAACCCTGATGCAGAGATTAAAATAAAATACATAATCAGAATCATACAGAAACAATCTTTTATATATTGGATAGACACCCTACGCCAAGATCATAAATTCTTGTTTTCTGGAATAAACGACTGTTTGTGCGCACAACTATTTCTGAAAAAAACTAAAACTCTGAATGGGAGTGATGAATCTCTTACGTACACGACCACCCTCCTGGTGTACCCCATCATTTTTGTGCAAAACAAATCCATTAATTTAATCTCATTACAATCATGATGGGGTTTGAGAAATGATTCTAAAATCCTTACATGTATCAGCTTTTATATGCACAATTTTTATATTTCTATCTTGTTTAAAAAATGATCGGCTTGGCAAAGCAAAGCAAGAGAGTAAATCATCATCATTTTTACAAACCGACATATGCATACAAGAAACTTGAGTCCAACCACGGCCCTTGTAAAACAAGGTGCCTTAATTGGTGTAACTGATAACCGAAAAAAAAAACAAAAGATATAAACTAGGCCTGTGCGAGCCTAGATTTTTGAGTTCGAGCCGAGCTTTTTATATAGCTCACGAACTCGAGCTTTTGACGAGCCGAGCTTTCTTATTACTTACTTCAATGTAGTACTAGGTAACAATCGGGGATTAAAACGATAAATACTTAATTTTAACAGCACTAGAGTAAAAAAAATAGGCCTAATATATATGTATTATTTACATTCTTATTTTTTAGTCTGGGGACCATGATCAGTGCTCACTTATTACATCCAACAAAATTAATGAGCTCCCGAAGTTTTTGTATATCGTTGTGAATCACCCTGTATATAAAGTTTTTAATGACACCTGAAAACGTGTTTTGGGGACCATGATCAGTGCTCACTTACTACACACAACAAAATTAATATTGCATTGTCATCGGTCCTTGATAAGTGTGCAAAGTTTCAAATCAATCCGACGTTTTGAAGGGGGTGAAAATCACGTCGTGTTCTGGGGACCATGATCAGTGCTCACTTACTACACCCAAAAAATTAATATTGCATTGTCATCGGTCCTTGTTCTTCATATATACTATACACAAGGATATATATGATATATAGAAGTTTTCACTTCAATAAAAGTATTCAGCTAAGTTAAATTACGGACAAAAAGTCACTCTCAACGTCTATTATAAAATATTGCCACATTTTCGATGCCATTGATGAAAAGACTAGCCTATTCCGATTAAGTTTCCACATATCCTCAACTAACTAAACTTAATCAAATTAATATGTTAATTCAGTAGAGCGTCGATTATCTGAAAGCAGAAATATACTGTAAATAAATAAGTACATTACAGTACTACACGTAATAATTCCGAATTTAAAGTTTTTTACTCGCATAATCAGCCGAGTTGTAAACTTCAGGGAGTTTGTGCGCTCAACGGAACAGCGGTCGCTGTTGAGTCAGCCGAGCACATGGCCGACAGGCCGACCGTTGCTGTCAGTCGTTAGTGAGTTCACAGTGAATTTAATTACCCGAACAAATTGGTTATCAGAAGTCCCTCGGTCCCAATTTGTTTCTAAAAATCGGCGTTCTTCTGTATTAACTAATTGCGGTAACTAAAACAAAATGAATAAAACTCTGCACTAAAACTGAATACTGTACGTCGTATTTACACACAGCGTTATTAACTTGATATTACTTTGTTCTAACAAGTTGTTCAGACTTCGGCGGGACTAAACTGACGCCGTCGAATGAAATTTTCGATGATTGAAGTTCCGATTATTTCTGAACTCATCCGAATTGAACTTTCAGAAACAAAACATATAATATTCCGAGCTTTAACGCAATCCTAGTCAATCGTAAAAAAATATTATGCCTAATCGGATGCGAATAATTTTATTTGACACTTTTTCTTGCGTAATTATTTTAATTATTTATTTATTTTTAACTTTTAAGAATAATAAAGGGATTATTGATTGTTATAATCACTGATAGTAAAAAAATAATAATTTAGGCATAAATATTAATTTACAAAGGCTACATTATCTGATGAAATGAGTGCATCAAACCGGCATTCACGTCCACCATCGCCACACGATCGAGCTAAATTGCAACGTATGTTGCGTTCAGATAAACTAACGCGAAGAGTTTAGTTTTATAATAACCGAAAATGTGTGAATATTCTTTTTTTCTCTTTTGTTTTGTACCACTATAAAGGGGTCGTTTCAATTGCCGAATTCACGTCAATATTCGACATCAATCGGGTCCGGTTCTAGAACCGACTTTTTAGCTCATCGGTTCTCGGTTCCGATTAAAAAGCTCGGCTCGAATTTTTTCAAACTTTTTTTTATTTTCGAGCCGAGCCGAATACTAAAAAGCTCGGCGTTCGAATACTCGATCTTTGAATACTCGCACAGGCCTAATATAAACTTACAAATTTGAACTTAACCCTTTCAATGCCAACGTTCTGTTTAAAAACATGTAAGAATTGCCAACGTCCGATTGTGCCGGACATTCGGGAAAATCATTAACAAATCAAAAATGATTATTTCTGTTAATATTTTTATATCAATCTACTATGAATGAATAGTTCTTTCCATTTCACATGTGATATAGTATACAAAATCTATGTAAATTTGAGGATGAATGAAAGTAGTGTTCCCCCCTTTGTTGTCGGTTGGTTTTTTTTTTAAATAAAATATATGTACAGAAATACTACAGTAAAATTATGCAAAACATACCAAGCCTTTAGACCAGGCATCCACTGTTTGCTTTACCTCCGCCCTCCTACCCTCAATAATTGAATTTGTTTTACTTACCGTGAACTTTCTCCAGTTTTTTTAATTTCACTAGTATCAAACAAATTACTCGTTATACCAGGTGTGATAGAACAATTGTATTATACCCATCGTCTGGCTCTGTGTTTGTCGATGAAGTACTTGGCCTACAACTTTTCATTTTCTTTTTCTTTTTTTTTTTTCTTTTTGGACCTGTTGTTAAATAAAATATTCCCTCCACTGATGGCAGGTTCATGCTAAGCTGCAGCACCCGGAGATGCTGTCTTGAAAAACAAGTTCGAGATTTTTCTGAGCAAACGACACACTCGTTAGAGGCATCAATATGTTCTCAAATCACGCATCAATAGCAATCCACTTTGTGAACCAAAGAAACCAACTAGAAATCTAATGGAGCAAACGGGAGGTCCCTCAACGTCAGAGTGGCTATAAGAGAGTGTGGCAGAAAGAGGAAGTCATTCCTCAAAAGTCTTGGAAGGAAAAAATTAATCTTGCAACATTTTAAGGCAAAAAATTTGACTTTGGATTTTTAAAGGTTTTATTACATGAAAAGAAGCAGGATGGTGAGTAGAATTTTATTAATAAGTACCATAATTTTTCAAAAATATAAATTGCACCGAGTTTTGGGGTTTTAAATAAAACTTACTCAATGTAACCATTTTTTCAAAGGTAACTTCGGTGGCTATAAAAAGGAAAGTTATGAAATAACTTTTTTATTATAGATAAAAGCCTACATTTTAAAATGAGGCCTTTTAAATAAATCATAGTTTTCGAGAAAAAATTATTGAAAAGTAGGTATTTTTGACGGGAAATTGTTTGCCCCGCTATGTAGCCTATATCAAAATATTCATGATTATATGGAGAATAAAGATGTGTTTGTAGTTTTTAAACTATTACTTTTTGAATTATTCAGCTTTTTGTGATTTCTAAAATGGTTTTCCTTAAAAAAACGCCCTTGCAAGTTTTTAAGGCGAAAAATCTGACTTTGGATTTTGATAAGTTTTATTACATCAAAAGAAGCAGGGTGGTGAGTAGAATAATTCAATAATTATTAATATAAACCATAATTTAAAAAAAAAATATTAATTACACTGGGAGTTTTGGGCTTTTAAGTAAAACTGTTACTCAATGTAAGCATTTTTTCAAAGCTGTAT
>JAGFPH010025775.1:0-10711 GCA_018207615.1 Philaenus spumarius
TTTTTATCTTAATTTTGGGCTTTTTTGACACCCTTTGGCTTTAATCTTTTGTTATATTGACTCTGAATTTATTTTAATTAATGTAATTAATTAACCCCAATTGGATCGGTCGATTGGCCATTCCAATTATTCCCCCCCTTTAAAAACTGATTTTAATTCCTGAAAATCTGTTTTAGTAACACTTTCTTATACATTTTACTTTATACAATATTTCCTTAACCTAACATTTATACAAATATCCACGTACCTTTCGTACACCTTATGTCCACCTTAGTCCACTTTTGTCCTAAATACACATTTATAACACAATTTTATATAGTCACAACATCTGGTTGTATTTGGCCTTGCTATCTGAAACACATGTCTTAATACTATTTCCTTAACTACTAACAATTAATTGTAGCAAACAATCATGTTAAGTAAAAATGAAAAAACCCATGACCTACTGCCCCTTTCAAAACTCACAATGTATATTACTTTGCAATGACTTTAAAAGGTTCAAAATAACAACTCCAATCTGTCTACCAACGCTTTCTGTCTCTCCCCTCAATGTTTCTCGGTGGTCATGTTCTGCGGAAATTGTTTTTTACCCAGTAGCATTGTGAACGTTAATGGCTTTCCTTTCTTTCCTATTTCTCATCGCTTCACTGCTGTGGTTCGGCGACTTGTGTTTTGCAGGATGTTTTTATTTTGGTTTGACGGATGTTTTTTGTTTACTTCCACTTCCTTGCTGCTGGCCTAGTTTTCGAAGACTGGTTTCCCTTCTGCACTTCGATTGTCATTTGCCTATGAATTGTGTTATTTACACTATTGTTTTCATTTTAGTTCTTGGTTTGTTTCCGAATTTGTTTATTACACAGTACTTCATTTTAGTTTTTGGTTTGTTACCGAACTGGTTCACCTTATTGTATTTCATTTTAGCCTTCGGTTTGTTTCCGAACTTATTTACCTTGCTGTATTTCATTTTAGCCTTCGGTTTGTTTCCGAACTTGTTTATCTTACTGAACTTTGTTTTTTGAAGAGGTTTCCTCACCTTAGTATTAATTCCACGTTGGCTATTTCTCACAAATCTCCCTTTTTTAATTACTTGCTTAATTCTCCTTTTATTTATTTCTATTGATTTACAGACCTTTTGTGTTAAACCCCCTTTGCTTTCACGTATTTCTTTCAACGTTTCCAGCTCCCTAGATCGCAGTATTTCTGAACGATCCTTTAAGTTTTGGTTGCCCTGATTTTCTCCCTTCAGTAACACCTCACTTAAACCTTGGTTATTCCGTATCTTTTTCATCGGCTCTAACCCTTTAACACTCATCTCTCCCTTACTGAAATTTCCTAACTCATAACCTTTGGAATTTTTACTTTTGGTTTGTTTGCCTTTCCTACAATTTTGTTTTACGTCTATCTTGGTTTTAATAGACAACAGACATGCCCCTTTCTCTCGCATACCCGGATTTGGATCACCGACTTGTTGAATGTTTCCACATTTCATCAAATCTCGTTTAAAGTTGTTATTAAAACGGTTTTCTTCGTCCAATCTCAATTTCTTTACTCCTATGAAATTTTTCCTATTTCCCTCTATTTGTTTAACGCTTTGTTTACTTTTAACTTCCTCCTTTGTTTTAAAATTGACTTTTATTTCTTCCCTTTTAATTATGACTTTTAAAAATTCTTCTTCTAAATTGATTTTTGCTTTTAGCCTATTTAGCATATTACATCCTAACATAGCTTTAGTTGTTAATTTTGGCACTATTAAGAATATACCTTCTATTGTTCTGCCTGCAAAGTTTATGGGTATCATTGTTTGTTTGGCTACCCTTACTCTCCTATTTCCTATTGCCCCTACTACCTCTACATTCATTACTGGTAGCTCTAAAAATCTATAACCCTTTACTTTTAACTGCTCAAAATACTCCGCTTGAATACATGAATATTCCGCCCCCGTGTCCAGTTCAAGACACAATGGACTTTCATGAATTTTGACCTCTACCTCCGGACATTTGATCTTATCTTTTGGTAAATAGGTGTTATTTGGCTCTTCTAATAACTCTTCCCTAATGTTCAATGAAATATTCTGCAGTTTAAATTGTAAATGGCTCCTTTTATTATTTATTCTCGCGGTCCCTGATTCCGTATATTTATTTTGTACCTTTGATTCCAATCTTTCATTTCCAGAGACCAACTTCGTTAGTTTTTTGGACTAGGTTTCGGATTTTGATTAGATGGAATAGGTTTCTTAGGGTACTGGGTTTGGCTTGTGCTAGGTTGATTCTCATAGGATCTGGGGTATGGGTGTTTAGGAAGGTTTCCAGAGTCCGTATTACGCGTTGGTTGCCTGTCTAGGTTCCCTTGGTTTCGCGGATATTCGTCTCTAGGGTCTCGCCTATTTTCCCTCTCCATTGCCTCAAAAGCTCTTAAAAGTTCTATAGCCTCTTCAAAACTTTCGCTTGGCTTTCCTACGCTAGCTACCCGTATTCTTTGGTCAAAATGCCTCAACCATCTATTTATTACAAATTTCTCCGGAATAGCAGGTTCTAAATACCGGGCCTTTGTTACCATTTTACAAAAATATTCTACTCTTGTCATAGAACCGCGATCATTATATCTCCCATTCTCTATTTGATTTCGCAAAATTTGTTGTGCCTGGTAGCCCCAGAAATTCTCTAAAAATTTTGCTCTAAATTCCCCATAGTTTGTGCTATCCCTCTTTACAATGGACCACCAATCTATTACTGCACCTCGCAAGTATTTCTCGATTATTTTTAATTTTTCTTCGCCTTCTAACAAAGGGTCTATCTCATTAAAAAGATCTTCCATATCCGTTATAAATTTCATGGGACTTTCCTTTGGTGTACCCCAAAATTCTTGGACTTTGTGCTCCCCTTCTTTACTAGCATGGATATAAACTACGCGCTTTTCTGCCCCTGCCACACCATGGGCTGTGCTAGAACTCCTAACCCTTTTTTCTAACGCTTTAACTGTCGTTTCTAATTTCTTTTCATTAGCTTTTACCTCTTCTATGCTATCCCTATTTGTTCTTCCTAACTCTTTAATCTGTACAATGTCTTCTTTTATGTCTGCGATCTCTACTTCGCAATGGTCTACTCTGCCCTGAATAAATTCCATCCCTTTCTGTACTTCTTCTCTTATTCCACATACGGCTCCTAAAATTTTATCTTCGCGTTCTTTCTCCCTAGCTTCGCGTTCTAATTTTTCAGCTACCCTTTCCTGCTCTTTTAATAATTCCCTAGCTACCCTTTCCTGCTCTTTTACTAACTCCCTATCTTCACGTTCTTTCTCCCTAGCTACCCTTTCCTGCTCTTTTACTAACTCCCTGGCTTCGCGTTCTTTCTCCCTATCCTCCCGCTCTTTCTCTTTGGCTAACATTACTTTTAACAATTTTTTAATCTCCTCTTCCTCCCCTTTTTTCTGTCCGCTTGGAGTTGCCATTGTTTATGATTTTAAAAATTTTTTTAAAATTCCCTTATCTTGTATATTCTAAATTAATCACTCTTATTGCTACACTTCTTACAATTACTCTTATATTTACCAGGTCAGCTACCCTCAGATCACTTTTAACTGTTCGTTCGTTGTCTCAGTGAGAAATAACTATTTTAAACTTTAAAATATTATTTGTCACACGAGCCAACGCGTTGGGCGCCACTTGCCACGCGCAAACCTCCCTACCCTTTTAATTTTTTCAATAAACACAACCTTTTGTTGTTAACTTTAACACTTTCCCTCATCAAATAACACCCAAGTGTTTTCAGGCCTTATTTGACGTTGTTCCGTTGTACTACCCCGTTAGAACAATTTGAGAGGTTTGGCGAGGGCAAGAAAAGGAAAACTTTTTGTTTCCTATTCTTAAGTTTTTTAAATTTAAATTAGTTAGACCTTTTTTGTCTTTTGTGTAGTACACTAGCTCAATTCTAGACTCTTTTTCGGGATCGTTCCCTTTGGAGTTAAATTTGTAGTGATCCGTGAATAACTCACCTGCTGACTTAATTACACTAGAGCACTGAATGGTTTTAGGATTAATTTGATTGGATTTGTAAATTATATATTCAAAATTTTTCTATTGAAAACAAAAAAACGATTTATTAATTAACATAAATCCATTAACTTTGAAACAACAAATTATTATTTTCAAAAAACACAATGAAATTTATTAATCTTTAACTTATAATTACATATATTGAAAAGTAGCAAAGTGATTAATTAATTTATTAATTAAAATTTGTATATTAATGATTATATTATTTACATATTTCGATTTGCCATTGTGAGTAATGAAATTTACTAAACGAGTTTACTTTATTCAATTTCCCCAGAATTTACTTGAATTTATTTATTTAATTTAATTTATATATTACTTTTCAAAAAAGGGATTTATTTAAATTATAAGTAACAATGATCGTTTGCCACTTACAGAACACAAGAAGTTCGACGCGTAATTCCTTCTGTCGATTTCCAGCGATTTAAAGTTGTTCTCCTTGGTCCCCAGAATGGTTTCTTCGGCTTACAGTTGTCTTCTCCTAGACTTAATTAAAGTTGTCCTCTCCTAGTTGATTGTAGTATCTTTGGGCAAGATAGGCCGTTTATATGGATATTCTTCTCCCGAAATTATCACGACCCGACTTAGCTTTAGGCCGGAGCTTAGAATGAACGCACACCGAAACTGATCGCCCTACGCCTTTCTTTTAAGTACCCTTGGAGCTCGGTCAGCTGTTTACTCGTTGGCGCTTCGTGCTAAACTGAAGTTAGAGGGGATGCAAGCTTCTCTTCTCGACTTTTCCCTTGTCAAACCAGCATCTTCCTCTATGTAACAAGAAATCCTGATTTCTTGCTTTAGAAATATATTTTTTTGGTCTTAATATATTTCCTGATTTATTTGATGAATTTTAGTGCCTTTATTTCCCATCGATTAGGCCTAATTTAATTATTATCTTCATTTATTGAATTACAATGTGCGGTCTGTTTTGCTCTTCGTAGTAGATCCGATGACGTCACTTCCCCCTCGCAGCTTTGGGCTTGACTTTATGTCCGTGCCTGTCGTTTTGCGAAATTGACTTTGATTTCATCCAAACTCTATAACTTCTTTTTGCGTGGTCGGATTTTGATTTTGTTGACTTCTATGGATTGGTTGACGTTTTCTGGTTTCCCTGGAATTCGAATGGCGTTTCTACTCCTCTTCCTTCTTGAGTTATAGACTTCGTTAGTTTTGCTTAAATTTTGAAATTTATTTCCTGTAAATTTGAAATTTTCCATTTTTTCTTGCTTGTATCTTCTTCGGTTGGTCTTGAAACGCGCTAATCTGTTGTTGGTTTTTTGATAGCTTGTTTGGTTGTCTAGTTATTCATCTTGTTGTTACTCTAATTGGCTTCGTTTGGTTTTCGGCGTCTCATTCCCCCCCTTTAAAGCTCTTTTCATATCTCACATGGCATTACAATTTATTACACATATATATACTCTATTTTATCAATATTTCCCTTTTATTAATCTCCCTTGTATTTATTTTGAATTAATAAAAAATTTTTATTAATTTATTTTATTTTTACAAAACTATTTATTTATATATATTGAACTTCGGCTTGATTATGCCCTATTATTGACTCTATTAAATGCTATTTTTTATGATTTAATTACATTTGAACTTTATGAGTTATTAGCCTTTTTATGCCCAAGAATGACTTTACACTTTATTTTTAAGCTATAAAACTTTATAACTTTATATTTTTTATTACTTTATTTTCTTAACCCTTTTTAACTCTACAAATTACTCTACTTTGTTTTTGGATTTTATTTAAATTCTGCAAAATCGATTTGTTTACGCTTACGTTTTTGTCTATAACTTTTTAACAAATTATCATAACAAATTTATTTTTATTACTCCTTGCTTATTTAACTCTCCTTTCAACATAAATCTAATAATAACAACTTCTTTTAATAAAATTACAAACCCCTATCTTCCAATGTTAATTCATTTCTACCAAATTTAGACAAGACTGGACAAGTCAATGCCTGTCAGATCCTGCAAGGTTTTGTTCGACTTTGTCGCTAAAGCCTACGTCATAGTCTGCACTTATTTAACTAACACAATTTTAGTTAATTCTTCAAAATTATTAATAAATACTATTTTCACATTAGAAACTACCTTTTTATCTTAATTTTGGGCTTTTTTGACACCCTTTGGCTTTAATCTTTTGTTATATTGACTCTGAATTTATTTTAATTAATGTAATTAATTAACCCCAATTGGATCGGTCGATTGGCCATTCCAATTATTCCCCCCCTTTAAAAACTGATTTTAATTCCTGAAAATCTGTTTTAGTAACACTTTCTTATACATTTTACTTTATACAATATTTCCTTAACCTAACATTTATACAAATATCCACGTACCTTTCGTACACCTTATGTCCACCTTAGTCCACTTTTGTCCTAAATACACATTTATAACACAATTTTATATAGTCACAACATCTGGTTGTATTTGGCCTTGCTATCTGAAACACATGTCTTAATACTATTTCCTTAACTACTAACAATTAATTGTAGCAAACAATCATGTTAAGTAAAAATGAAAAAACCCATGACCTACTGCCCCTTTCAAAACTCACAATGTATATTACTTTGCAATGACTTTAAAAGGTTCAAAATAACAACTCCAATCTGTCTACCAACGCTTTCTGTCTCTCCCCTCAATGTTTCTCGGTGGTCATGTTCTGCGGAAATTGTTTTTTACCCAGTAGCATTGTGAACGTTAATGGCTTTCCTTTCTTTCCTATTTCTCATCGCTTCACTGCTGTGGTTCGGCGACTTGTGTTTTGCAGGATGTTTTTATTTTGGTTTGACGGATGTTTTTTGTTTACTTCCACTTCCTTGCTGCTGGCCTAGTTTTCGAAGACTGGTTTCCCTTCTGCACTTCGATTGTCATTTGCCTATGAATTGTGTTATTTACACTATTGTTTTCATTTTAGTTCTTGGTTTGTTTCCGAATTTGTTTATTACACAGTACTTCATTTTAGTTTTTGGTTTGTTACCGAACTGGTTCACCTTATTGTATTTCATTTTAGCCTTCGGTTTGTTTCCGAACTTATTTACCTTGCTGTATTTCATTTTAGCCTTCGGTTTGTTTCCGAACTTGTTTATCTTACTGAACTTTGTTTTTTGAAGAGGTTTCCTCACCTTAGTATTAATTCCACGTTGGCTATTTCTCACAAATCTCCCTTTTTTAATTACTTGCTTAATTCTCCTTTTATTTATTTCTATTGATTTACAGACCTTTTGTGTTAAACCCCCTTTGCTTTCACGTATTTCTTTCAACGTTTCCAGCTCCCTAGATCGCAGTATTTCTGAACGATCCTTTAAGTTTTGGTTGCCCTGATTTTCTCCCTTCAGTAACACCTCACTTAAACCTTGGTTATTCCGTATCTTTTTCATCGGCTCTAACCCTTTAACACTCATCTCTCCCTTACTGAAATTTCCTAACTCATAACCTTTGGAATTTTTACTTTTGGTTTGTTTGCCTTTCCTACAATTTTGTTTTACGTCTATCTTGGTTTTAATAGACAACAGACATGCCCCTTTCTCTCGCATACCCGGATTTGGATCACCGACTTGTTGAATGTTTCCACATTTCATCAAATCTCGTTTAAAGTTGTTATTAAAACGGTTTTCTTCGTCCAATCTCAATTTCTTTACTCCTATGAAATTTTTCCTATTTCCCTCTATTTGTTTAACGCTTTGTTTACTTTTAACTTCCTCCTTTGTTTTAAAATTGACTTTTATTTCTTCCCTTTTAATTATGACTTTTAAAAATTCTTCTTCTAAATTGATTTTTGCTTTTAGCCTATTTAGCATATTACATCCTAACATAGCTTTAGTTGTTAATTTTGGCACTATTAAGAATATACCTTCTATTGTTCTGCCTGCAAAGTTTATGGGTATCATTGTTTGTTTGGCTACCCTTACTCTCCTATTTCCTATTGCCCCTACTACCTCTACATTCATTACTGGTAGCTCTAAAAATCTATAACCCTTTACTTTTAACTGCTCAAAATACTCCGCTTGAATACATGAATATTCCGCCCCCGTGTCCAGTTCAAGACACAATGGACTTTCATGAATTTTGACCTCTACCTCCGGACATTTGATCTTATCTTTTGGTAAATAGGTGTTATTTGGCTCTTCTAATAACTCTTCCCTAATGTTCAATGAAATATTCTGCAGTTTAAATTGTAAATGGCTCCTTTTATTATTTATTCTCGCGGTCCC
The DNA here is from genome assembly GCA_018207615.1 of Philaenus spumarius. Classification (NCBI taxonomy): domain Eukaryota; kingdom Metazoa; phylum Arthropoda; class Insecta; order Hemiptera; family Aphrophoridae; genus Philaenus; species Philaenus spumarius. The sequence continues at coordinate 8,275 of JAGFPH010025775.1, forward strand.
TGATTCCGTATATTTATTTTGTACCTTTGATTCCAATCTTTCATTTCCAGAGACCAACTTCGTTAGTTTTTTGGACTAGGTTTCGGATTTTGATTAGATGGAATAGGTTTCTTAGGGTACTGGGTTTGGCTTGTGCTAGGTTGATTCTCATAGGATCTGGGGTATGGGTGTTTAGGAAGGTTTCCAGAGTCCGTATTACGCGTTGGTTGCCTGTCTAGGTTCCCTTGGTTTCGCGGATATTCGTCTCTAGGGTCTCGCCTATTTTCCCTCTCCATTGCCTCAAAAGCTCTTAAAAGTTCTATAGCCTCTTCAAAACTTTCGCTTGGCTTTCCTACGCTAGCTACCCGTATTCTTTGGTCAAAATGCCTCAACCATCTATTTATTACAAATTTCTCCGGAATAGCAGGTTCTAAATACCGGGCCTTTGTTACCATTTTACAAAAATATTCTACTCTTGTCATAGAACCGCGATCATTATATCTCCCATTCTCTATTTGATTTCGCAAAATTTGTTGTGCCTGGTAGCCCCAGAAATTCTCTAAAAATTTTGCTCTAAATTCCCCATAGTTTGTGCTATCCCTCTTTACAATGGACCACCAATCTATTACTGCACCTCGCAAGTATTTCTCGATTATTTTTAATTTTTCTTCGCCTTCTAACAAAGGGTCTATCTCATTAAAAAGATCTTCCATATCCGTTATAAATTTCATGGGACTTTCCTTTGGTGTACCCCAAAATTCTTGGACTTTGTGCTCCCCTTCTTTACTAGCATGGATATAAACTACGCGCTTTTCTGCCCCTGCCACACCATGGGCTGTGCTAGAACTCCTAACCCTTTTTTCTAACGCTTTAACTGTCGTTTCTAATTTCTTTTCATTAGCTTTTACCTCTTCTATGCTATCCCTATTTGTTCTTCCTAACTCTTTAATCTGTACAATGTCTTCTTTTATGTCTGCGATCTCTACTTCGCAATGGTCTACTCTGCCCTGAATAAATTCCATCCCTTTCTGTACTTCTTCTCTTATTCCACATACGGCTCCTAAAATTTTATCTTCGCGTTCTTTCTCCCTAGCTTCGCGTTCTAATTTTTCAGCTACCCTTTCCTGCTCTTTTAATAATTCCCTAGCTACCCTTTCCTGCTCTTTTACTAACTCCCTATCTTCACGTTCTTTCTCCCTAGCTACCCTTTCCTGCTCTTTTACTAACTCCCTGGCTTCGCGTTCTTTCTCCCTATCCTCCCGCTCTTTCTCTTTGGCTAACATTACTTTTAACAATTTTTTAATCTCCTCTTCCTCCCCTTTTTTCTGTCCGCTTGGAGTTGCCATTGTTTATGATTTTAAAAATTTTTTTAAAATTCCCTTATCTTGTATATTCTAAATTAATCACTCTTATTGCTACACTTCTTACAATTACTCTTATATTTACCAGGTCAGCTACCCTCAGATCACTTTTAACTGTTCGTTCGTTGTCTCAGTGAGAAATAACTATTTTAAACTTTAAAATATTATTTGTCACACGAGCCAACGCGTTGGGCGCCACTTGCCACGCGCAAACCTCCCTACCCTTTTAATTTTTTCAATAAACACAACCTTTTGTTGTTAACTTTAACACTTTCCCTCATCAAATAACACCCAAGTGTTTTCAGGCCTTATTTGACGTTGTTCCGTTGTACTACCCCGTTAGAACAATTTGAGAGGTTTGGCGAGGGCAAGAAAAGGAAAACTTTTTGTTTCCTATTCTTAAGTTTTTTAAATTTAAATTAGTTAGACCTTTTTTGTCTTTTGTGTAGTACACTAGCTCAATTCTAGACTCTTTTTCGGGATCGTTCCCTTTGGAGTTAAATTTGTAGTGATCCGTGAATAACTCACCTGCTGACTTAATTACACTAGAGCACTGAATGGTTTTAGGATTAATTTGATTGGATTTGTAAATTATATATTCAAAATTTTTCTATTGAAAACAAAAAAACGATTTATTAATTAACATAAATCCATTAACTTTGAAACAACAAATTATTATTTTCAAAAAACACAATGAAATTTATTAATCTTTAACTTATAATTACATATATTGAAAAGTAGCAAAGTGATTAATTAATTTATTAATTAAAATTTGTATATTAATGATTATATTATTTACATATTTCGATTTGCCATTGTGAGTAATGAAATTTACTAAACGAGTTTACTTTATTCAATTTCCCCAGAATTTACTTGAATTTATTTATTTAATTTAATTTATATATTACTTTTCAAAAAAGGGATTTATTTAAATTATAAGTAACAATGATCGTTTGCCACTTACAGAACACAAGAAGTTCGACGCGTAATTCCTTCTGTCGATTTCCAGCGATTTAAAGTTGTTCTCCTTGGTCCCCAGAATGGTTTCTTCGGCTTACAGTTGTCTTCTCCTAGACTTAATTAAAGTTGTCCTCTCC
>JAGFPH010025776.1:0-10711 GCA_018207615.1 Philaenus spumarius
GAGATATTAGCAACTTTATGTCAATTTATTTCAACACGTTTAGGGCCGCCATTTTGGTTAGAGTGGACCTTTCAAAGTCCGGTTTGCGGCAATGTGTTCTAGTAACTAAGACCTTTAATTTGATACCAAACTCGACCTATGCTGCTATTTAAGAATTTTGTCTGACTCCTCGTGGGCCGTCCCCCTTAACCCTACAATGCATGAATAAAAAAAAATAATAAAATAATTATTTTCCTTTGTAAATACATATATAGAATACAGGAAAAATAATTAAAAAAATTAAAACTTATTAATAAATATTTTATTATTATTTTTAATAGTGTTGCCAATTGGCAACTGTATGCAGTAATTAACTACTGAACATCAATTTATTAAAATGTAACATAATATTGGTTTTGCTATGTTATTTGAATGATTGTTATGTTTTTTGTAATTGAAAAAGGAAAATACAATTAAACATAATATTTCAAAACAGAAAACTTAATAATAATGTTTAACATAATATATTATAAAAATAAAAAACCGAAAATATTAGATACCATATCAAGAATTAGTAGGCTACATAATAAAACAAATTGTATAGAATGTTGCTATGGTTTCTTCACTGAAAACAATATCAAAAAATGTATTATTAATAAAAGAGTTTAGGTTATTTCAAAATAGTTAATTTTGAAAATATTTGTAACAAATACTAGCCTACTTAAAAAACTAAATAACCTAAAGATTTGAAACATTATGATAAGTTTTAAAACAGTTGTTTCTTGCATTGAAACACAAATACACAGAAAACTTTGAATACTTTACTCTTGTAAATCCTTTGCACATTGGAATTTTACACTTCTGCTTCTTCGTAATATGTTCAGGCCAATGGTCATATTTGTCCATCCGTACATCAACTGGAGTGCTAGTGGAAGATTTCAGTCGTTTATTTGGGGATGTGTTACTGGAAGAAGGTCGACCTCTAGTTGGTGTAGTATTTTTTCAAATTTTACAAAAAGTACTTCTGAAATTTCAAGCCTAAAGGCAAATAATGACATCGGTTTACTATTGTTTTTTTTTTTTTGCTATACAAAACCCTTTTGTACAAGAGCCATGAGTTGATGACTGTTATTTCAATTAGGTGATAGAATAGTCGGAGGTACCATTTTCTTGTCCTCATAACAATTCGCCCTCGCCCTATTAGACTATTCATTAAGTCCACTCCTCCCATGGGTTTGTTATAAGTAGTTATTACATTTGGGCAGGTCACCTTTTCATGCGTTTTTGTCTTTCTATTATATCGTACAACTTCTTTTGTGGGATAAGTACCGGCAAATGAAGACAACATAGTGACGATTTTATTATCTCTCCAAGCCAAGTTAGAAACCTCAGTTCCATCAACACTACCAACAAACTCTACACTTGTTCCTCTTGGTTGTTTTTTCATTGTTGCTGTTGTGAAGTAATTTGTTTAATGAGAGCACTAGAATGTAGGCCTACACTAGTAGATGGTTCACTAGGCCTATCCCTCACCTGTATGTTTGTTGTTGCTGCACCTTCAGCTAATTGTTCATTTAGGCCTACTTGTAAGTTACAGTCTGTATTGTCTATTAAATCAAGTTCATTAAATAATATATTATTATCAAAACAGGGATCTACTTCATCATCATCTTCATCACTACATTCACTTCCACTAGGAATGTCTTCAAAAATATTTTCTTCATGTAGTTGTTGCAAACTTCCATCTCTACCAATGAAATATACACTATCTTCTATTTTATCCATGATTACTTATTGAATTTAAACTTATAAACTTGTTTTAAACAACAAAGACAAGTATTAAAAACGCACTTCTGTACAACACACTATTTAGAAAAAGCCAACTTGTTCTGGAACACAAACATAACCTGCAAGGATAACCACAGTCAACAACCATATGACCACATTGACTGAATGCATAGAGTAGCCAAATGGCAACCAACTTATTTTCGATCTAATATTATATGGAAAAAAAGGTTTTGTAATAAATATAATATGATTGTTACAGTAGTATATGTTATAATACAGTCAATATTTTTATCAATGTATATTTTGAAGATTTTAGAGAAGAAAATGATCATACAATATGGTCATTTTGGTATGTCATAGAAGTACAAACCCAAGTGATTTTGAAGGCACAGAAAGTAAACGCTAATGCGATCTAGTGGCCAAACTATACACTATCGACTAAATAAAGATTATATGTGTTGCATGAAGTATTAAAATGGCTAATTTTAGTCTGCATTTGCCGGTAAAAAGGAAATAAACAGCTGGTAGCCATTTGGCAACCTGATGCATTGTAGGGTTAAGGGATAAAAAAGTGATAATACCTTAAAAGAGTAGACATTTATGGCTATTATTGATATACCAAGTCTCATTACTTTATTTATAATGGTAAAAAATATATTACACCGTTCCGGGTCTTTCCAATCACACGTATACATATTGTTCATTAAATCCATTCAAGAACGTATTTATTTTTGTTACTGAAAATAAGTTAACAACACTTTAAGTAAATCTTGTGTTGCATAACATGACACATTTTTTATACATCTGATCCTAAGGTTTTTGATTCCGGGAGAGGGGGGGGAGAGGCGGTTAACAATTTTTAAAGCTTATTAAAAGAGAAACACAATGGCGCAAACTGCATCTTAGTGTCTTGCTCCGTTCCAAAGTAATGGTAATTCAAAGTTCTGGAAAATATAAGTACACATGCAAATGAAGGATTGTTTTAAATGCTCTAGTAAGCATTAAATAATAAATTAAACTGCAACTAACTGTGTTTATTGCAGAAGCAAACAACTATGGCAGTTTAGTTATCCTGTGACAGTAAATATTTACTTGGAAACAAACTCAAGTTTGGTTTACTATATTTTTGTTACTGCAGTTTATATACGTATGTTTAAATACAGGTATATTTCACAAAAATAATTAAATTGTAGCTCACAGTGCATTTTTCCGATTTAGTGTTTAAAGTAATTTGTATACCTATGTTCGAATAATTGTTTTGTTATCTCCAGTCCAGTACGTCATACTTTTAAGCTTATTTACAAGACTAAGTTTACTTACATGCTAGACTTAACCTAGAGAACCTAATTTAAACAAGAATATCTTATTTAAACTTCCATCGGGCGCATTGATTTTTAAACACGAACTGGTAAGTAACCTCAAGGAAGTAACCTTATAGTATATAAAAAAAAGTATTAACTTTTATATTTATATTTTTGTAGATTTATTGCAAACAAATTTGTGTGTAAACGTGTTATGTACACTTTATGTTAAAAATAGATATTTTAAAATAACAATTGTTAGTTAAAATTGTATTTTCAAATAGTGCAAAGTAATACTGATAATTTTAAACTTTTAATTTATCAAAATACAAAACTAAAAAAATATCTATATTATATCTAATTCCGTAAGCCCAAATTTGCAAATGAAATTGTGAGCGAACGGTAGGTCGTAGAAAGCTGGTAGAGGTCTCAGATTAGAGGTCTGGGCATGAAGTATTGGGGAAAATATTCATTTTTGTTAATTGTGTCACGAAAATTTGTTACGGAATAAAATAATTACCATTTAAATAGCATGGGAATATGTAGGTGTAAATCAAGTGATTTCAGTGTTAAAAACAGGTGATTGTATATAAATTGTAAAATTCAGCTGCATGTGCAGTTTTGTGATGTGTTTTGTTATTGTAGCTGTGTTTTTGTTTCAAAGTGAGAATTAAAATCAAAGCTTAGGCTATATGATTAAAAAAATTGTAAAATTATTTCAACTATACTTTTGTACTGTATTGAATAACGCTGGAAGACCACCTCGCAAAGGTAGGCCATCACGAAGAGGTATTTCTCCTAGAAATATAGCCTATATATAGGGGGCTATTGCCCCTACAAGCCACTGGTATATTGTAAACTGAGCCGATAAAATGTTACCTAAATGTTAATTATATATTTTTTGGCTAAATATTTGAAGAAAATAAGAACATTACACTCGACCCAACTTGAAATCGGTTGATCGGAGGTGGGTAGGATTTCGTTTCTATACATCCATTTAAACGATATCCAAAATTAATACGACATCAAAACCTGTTTACCCATAAGACAACGTTGTTACCATTTTCAAAATGGGAAATTTCGGGGGCAGCTCAAAAATGTTAAACGCCAACCCCTGCCTTGTGACCCCTCATTTTAAAGGTATTTTCACAAGAATGTAAGTGGTATTGGTAAAGGTAGGCCTATTAACAACAGAAAACTAACAATGAATGCTCACATGACAGTGGTTTGGGTATTATACACATTTTGAGCTGCCCACAATATTTCTAATTTTTGAAATGGAGGCAAAGTTTCCCCATACATAAAAAGTACATCCTAATACCTAGTAAACATTACCTGAGTTTTGATTTTTTTAAATTACTCACTCAAAATTACAGGGGTGTCTCCAGACTTTTAGTTCACCCTGTATAATATGTATATATGTTTTATTCCCAGATTGATAAGTGGTAGTAAATATACTTCAAAATAGCTGATTTTTTGTTAAAAGGGTCCTAGTAGGATTCTTCAGATATACTTTTTTTTGTTTTTAGATCCGATTAAAAATGGCGGGGGTATTCTGTTTAATCGTTTTTGGGTAGGGATTTGAGGAGCATATAAGACTGAGTACAATTTGTGAGTTATATTATTATAAAGACAATTAAATTTACTATAATCCTGTGCAAAGGTATTTTAGGTACAGTTTTCGGAACAAGGTACACAATTCATACGAAACTCCCAGCATTTAACACTAGTTATTCCCGGATAAGAAAATTCGGGTAAAGTAATGTGGCAGTGCTGCTTACGCTTTTATTAGCGAATTTCCATATGAAAAATTAGCTATTGCAGTGGCCCTTTTGGTAAGACCCAAGGTCGGGAGTAGCAAATGAGCACCGATATGGTCCCCAGAACACGTTTTGGGGTGTCATTAAAAATAATATATATATATATAAATATATATATGTGTTCGCACTCTAGCGGCCGCATTTTAAGTCTGATTTGGTTTAAGTTTGGTACACATGTTGACTGTCTACGTCGCTCGGACGAGTTCGTTAGCCAAAAAAATCCAACAATCGGAAGCACATTTTTTGACCGGAAGTAACTATTGTTTTAGTTTTTTCCTACAAGAATGAATGTTTTTTGAGTTTTTTCTACAAATATAAATGTAGGATGTTATTCTGATTATTTTGTTGTTTTACGCGACCTTATAGCTCACTTGGTTCCCCCAAAATCGATCAAAACGTAAAATACCATAGAAGTACCCGGTTCGAAGCCATATGGTGGATCCTACCGTGGGGTTGGCGTGCGAAGCACGCAATGCTTTGTGGGTTGAAGATACTCCCAATACGGGGGCTGGCGTGCGAAACACGTAATGGTGTGCGAACCATTTTGCAGCTATTCAGCACCGTCGTGAATAGAACTATTTCCCAAATTGTTGGTTGAAACCCTAAAACATAGGACTATAAACTTAGTTTTTATAAATTTGCTCAACTCACGTCAGCGGTTCAGACACGCAAACATTATTTTTATTAGACACGCAAACATGTAAAACATTCGAGACAATAGTATCTCTAGAAATCCCTTCTTTATAAAAAATACTTTAAAAACCTTTCTTATTGCGGCATATCGAAATATCGTTGTGGGGCATAACGTTTGAAAGCTTATTTAATTCTAAATACAAAAGAATAATAATTAGTTTTAAAAAAAATAAGAAAATCGGAAATTATAAAAATGGGGCAAAATTGGAAAACACAATTTCGTGGTTGTGGCCGCCATTTTTAATCGATTAAAGATATGGATGTGAAAATTTCACCGTTGGTTTTCTTTTGAAATTCTACATCGAAATGATGTATCACATGACCAACTTTCCGTTTAAAAAAACAAAGTTACATTCAAGATGGTAGATAACTTTTTGAAAATCTCAATCAAACAGTGTTTTTACATAGAGTAGTTTCCTGAATCACATCTACCTTCAAATTTTCTTTGTATACGAAATATTAAACCGTGTCCAGACTTTCCTGACACCCGGTATATAGATTCGTGTTAGACTTGATACATTTGATAGATAAAAACTGATCAGTTAATACATTTCAAATTAAATGTAATTTATAAACCTCTTTTAAGGCAGTTAATATTTTAAGTTAGGGATATTTTGTTATTTTTTACACTCTGATAACTCAAACAAAATCTTTTGGAATTATCAGATCATAAAGTACAAAACATTACAAACAGTTTTTAAATTTACTTTCTCTTCTTATCTGGAAAATCTCTAAACGAGAAATGATTTACTCGTTCTTAATGATTATAATTTGTTCCCACATATTTAAGGATGTCCTATCTTTTTCACCAGGCACACGGCTTTGCTTTTAATTACGTTTTCTTTTATCAGTTATCCGTTATTTATTAATCTACCAAATATACTTTTTTACTGTAACTAAAACAATATTTTACTGAAATTTAAATTGCACATGGACAAAGTATTGTTATTGTTAAATTTTAAATACAAATGTTTCAACACTCAACTCCTTCAGAGGAAACAGCATTGCGTAAAATAACGCTAGAGGGCAAGTTGCTTTGCTACGTTAACTCACATGATGAAAACTGACAATTATTTGGAGTCAGTTAATGAAAGGTAAAGTTTTTTTATATAGAGCCATGGTAATTGTGTGCACTAGATGTACGGGGAGAATTTATTGTTTAGTGTGAACTTTATTACTAAATGAAATGTTAACGTCAGTGGCGCGTAAAGGGAGGAGCTTAGCCCTCCCAAAAATGTATAACATATTTTTTTTTATGTTGTTACTTTTGCTTACGTTAGAAAAATAAAATTTTTAACACAAATAGTACTAACAAGTTCAAATAAATGTATGTTCTTAATTTCATAAGTACTCGCTTAATACAATGTTATTTATTTTTTATTTTTTTTATTTAAAGGCGAAAAACCTGGGTGGTTATCATCGCCTTACAATGTTATAAACAAGACTGTAGCTCTTATAAATACATACTTCTCTAGGAATATCTGATGCTGCTGCGATATAAATGCCATAGTGCAGCCGGACCGGGAGTGCATTAGAAAATCCTGTGTGTGAGTTTTCCCCACTACCAAATTTGACCTTGTGAGAAAATCCCTCACACGTCACACATCCCTCCCTCCCCGCGGCCGGCCTCTCGCCAGTAGGCCTATACATTGTTGTGACGCTGCGCTGCGCTGAAATAGTTTACTGTCAGCAGATGACTTGAATGCAAGCGAGGGGGCAGCGGGGTGCGGGAAAGAGTTCTCCCACCACAGCACTAGATAGTGGTAGGGGCTGCCGTCACTATGACAACCACGCTACTATTGGCGAGGTTGGGGACAAGGCTGCTCTAGCCAATAGCGGCTGCATTCCATACGCAAGCATTCAAGTCATCTGTTGAAAGTAGGTTATGTTTCACTGACAATGCGCCGTCAGAGTTATGTTATGTTCTTGAAGTGCTGTGCTATTGACGTCGTGCTTATTAAAGTTAATTTGTGTACATTGGCAGTGGTGATATCCAGCAATGAAGCGTGTGACCGACTACTTCAAAAATCTAACCAGTGACAATAAACTAAGGTGGGTTACACACTGAAGTGGCGTGGCTTGCAGCTCTCTGGGAGTGGCTGCAAGTCACGCAAAAAAACAAAAACAAAACAATGCATTTAAACGGGATCCTACACACTGAAGTAGCAGTGGCATGGCGCATCTTCTGTGCCTCGCACTGTGCCACGCACTTGCCACTCGAACACCAAACTTCGGAAACATACGTACATCTTCATATAACATATAAATATATTCGAGTATTATTTCTGTATTATAATATTAATAACTTCTAAATTATTTGGTAATCAATATGAAATAATTGGGTGTGCGTCGGACCACACGGTGGAAGTTATACTTCTTTGGCCATTCTCATACACCCACTCACGCACACAAACAGACAGGATATATAAATGAAATATAAGACATTTTTTCCTCAATCAATATGGACAAGAAATCATTGAAACGCCATCAATACTTCACCAAACTAATTTAAAATATATCAAAATATTATTCAAAAACCACCAAAAACTCAGACATAAATCAAAACTCAAACTATCAAAACACTGAGGCACATGACACATCAACGAATATAAGAAACCTACTGATGCTATCCGGCAACCACAATCATATACACAGGTCTGGACATGGGCAGTGGAGGGGGTAAATCTTATTGAAGCCGGGATTAGTAATTCCTAGCTTAGCCACCAGCGGCGCTGCAAGACAGTAGTGTCTACAGTGACTAGATAGAGACAGTGTGGCCACATGAAAGCGGCCGCCATGTTTTTCCTAAAAGTAATGTTATCTGCCATAAAGTATAATGTAATTTATTTTCAAAATATTTATAAAACCTTTTGTTTTATTTCATAAAGGCCTCGTAAACAACTTTTTAAATGTTAAAAAGTAGTTAGAAAGCAGATAAGTTGTTTAAAATGAAATAACCTATAAAAAAATAATGATTTAGCCTACTATCACATTTTTTACTAGCCTATGCCGATAGTTGAGTAGCCTACTGACGTTAATTACAAACTAATAAAGCTATATCAAAACAAGTTGCACTATTATTTTCTTTGTTCAATTCTACGTTAAAAAAAACATTTTGAAGTTCAATTACATTATTTATGCGGCTTATTTGAATAAAAGTCAAGGTTTTGTATTATTTTCAAGGAACCAAATTTTCAATAATTTGTATCTATCTGAAAAAGTATTTGACTGGTCATAATGAAATTTTTTTAATTAAATTTAAGTCTCAACTTAGGCCTATATAGCAAAAGCACCATAAATTTTAAACAACAATTTTGTTGCTTAAAATTCCCCAGAGTTAAAGTTTTGTGGCAAGTTAATTATGAAATTTGTATTTACTGATTTTAGGTTTCAATTCAGTTTGAAAAGCAAAATCTTAGAAATGATTTTCTTAAAGCTAAATTTGAAATTTTTCCTAACTTAATGAATAAATTAAAATATCAAAAATTCAAAGTATAACAAAACGAAAAATAAAACAACGAATAGGCCTAAATCAAAATGCAAAATTATTATGCTGTTGTTAATTAGCCTTTTTTATCAATGAATAAATTTTACAAATTAAATATTTTCAAAGTTACACTTTCTGATTTTTACAATGCATTTATTTCCATCAGATTTTTTTTAAATAAGCGAAGCAATTAAAACTTTCCTAACTAACTCATTTATTTCTATTTCAATTGAAAGCTAATAATAAAATTAATGTCTCTAACAACAATTTAACATCGAAATTACAATTCTTTGATTTTGAGGTTAGGCAATTCAAGATTTTCAAGTATAAGTTATTCAAGTCCGAAAAACAGGTTTCATTACTAATTTCCCTCATTATTTCAGTTAGGCCTACTTATTAATGTGGTTCTCGTCTTAGATTGTACAGAAAAAATAACGATGCCAATTTAATTTGAAAACTATAAACAAACGTAGGGCTAACACGGACGAAATTATAGGTTTGGGCCAAAAACAGTTCTTAAAATTGCGTAATACTAATATTTATTGCATTTATCTTTTCTATTGATAAAAAGAATTAGCCTATGTTATGAACTTTTTAAAATGTTGTAAATAAAAGACTTTTGGTATGTACTTACTTCTGAAATATCAAATATGCGCGCTGAAACGATTCCGTAGAGTGGCGGGAGTAGCCTAATCTGCTGTCATTTCCTTATTAATTTGGTGCAATATCACATACTTCAACACAAATCGCTTTAAAATAACTATTACGTTTATTTTAAAGTAAAAACTAACAAATATCTGTTAAAAAATCGGTAAAATCGCTTTTACAATATGTGAACGTGAATGAATGTAATGTAAACAGATACGAATTTAGGAAAAACATGGCTGCCGACATCTTGACCAATAGGAAACAAGACCTCATGTGGCCACACTGTCTCTATCTAGTCACTGTAGTAGTGTCGTCGAAATGAATCAGTGTATGTATATATTGTGGATTCGGTGACCCTACTGTCGATTAATCGATAGTTCTTAAAAAATTGTTCTTACTTTTCAGCGTGACGCGGTTTCTCGACCAACATCCCATCCCAAAGTGTCTAACGGGCGCAAAGAAGTATAACTTCAAAAACCATTTAAAAGATAACATTTTTATCTTTATCTTGATATACAATTAAGGCCTACATAAATACAACATTTTACAAATATGCCTACAGTTTTATATAGGAGTACAGGATACCTTTAAAAACTCACTATAATACTTTAGTTTGTCTGATGTATATAAAATTGATCTGCCATGCGGTGATTTTTCACGGGATCTTACAATGTTTTTCATGGTAGTTAGCAACTGTATGGCTTATGCAAGGTAATGTTTTTTTCTCCTTTCTTTCCTATCTGTATTGATATCCCAAAAAATTAGATTATGTGTATATTGGAAGGAAATAGCATTTTAAAAAGTACATTTTATACATGTTTCGCACCATCTGCCTAGCGCTCCACTCACCACGAGTGGAGCTGTATCCGCGGAGTATCGACGGGCAACAACTATCTATATATTTTAAGTTAGGCCTAGACTGAACCAAAATAAATGAATAATGTTTACTGTTGATTCAGTGATCAGCTGTAGTCTCTAATATTTCCATTAACAGT
>JAGFPH010025778.1:0-10710 GCA_018207615.1 Philaenus spumarius
AAATTAAACATAAACAACTCGCTTTTCTCACCATCTGCTTGTACATACAATTTCTATCCAATATTAATGTTAAACCTATAATTCTAATTTCTAATAGGCTTGGCAGACAGTCTAATTTTATAATCAATTTAATTTTAATTTATTTGAATTTAATTTATTTACATTTATTATTTAAATTTAGGGAATATCGAATTTACATTTATTTAATTTTATGATTTGAATTTAATTTGAAACTAACCTATCTCAACCAGTACTTTAAATATTTTTATTGAATTTACTCAGGCAATTAATTAAAATGGGGGACAACGTATTCTCGTTTACACAGACCTTAATTCAGCGTTTTTCACCTCCGGTTTTCTATGTTGATCAGCTGATGCTGGAGCTGCTAGGATGCTGTGTATGGTAGCCTGGATTTTCTGATTTAAAGTTGTTGGGTTGATATGATGGCTACAGATGAACTTGAAGAGCAGATCTGGTTGAATCTAGTAGAGTTACAGTTGATCCTATTTCTTCCTTGGTTCGTGAGAAGTGAAGTTCCGTTTAGAAGATCATGTCCTGAAGGATTGCCTATGTCGTCTCAGTATCGCCAAATAGAGTTATTTTTGCGTTAACTCATTTGGATAGGTTGTAGAGTTACTCCTGAAGAACTATTTCTGACTTGTAGTTTAAATTATAGTTGAAAGTTACTTAAGTTTAACGAAGAAAAAATATGGTAGTGCTCGTGATACTAAGGCTTTTTAGCATAACACGTAGTATACGAACTGGTAAAATAATACTTGCTGCAGAGTGACGTGAAGTCTACATTCGTAACAATTTGAGTCTTGAGTGAGTCCCTAGATTTTCCGCGTCCAAGCCTTTATACACTTCGTGACGTCATTTCTTACTAGCCCTTTCCATCATTTTTTCAGTAAGCTAATTTTCCTTTTCTATAAACTTTTTTGGTCTAGAAATATGTCTAAATTCGCACTGGTTAAATTTCTATAATTTTTTTCTTTTCTTTTTCCTTCCATTTTCCTGGAAAACACCAATTTCTCTGGTTAATTTGGTTGTTAGTTGACGCCCCTTTCTGTACCCGCGGCTTCATCCCTTCCAGTTTGACTATCGAATCTTACTTGTTTTCCATTTCTCGCTGTATCTTTTTTCCTTTTTAGTTTTCCTTAATTTTCCTTTTTCATTTTTTCCAGATTGTTTTTGGCTATCCGTACGTTTTTGAATCGTGTTTGTACTGTGATTTTTACGCGTGCGCGGCACGTCTACGCTTTCCCGCGATTTCCGCTACTGTCTTTCGCGTTCAATGTCTTTTTTGTTAGTTCACGCTGATTGTCTTTAACACCTGTACAGTTCTAACACTTTTCACCGCTTTTACTTATTTTTTCTCTTCTGGGACTTAGCCTACAATCGCAAAAAAGTTCTTTGGGGGTTTTTTATTTACTACGCGAAAAATGTTTAAGTTACTGGTTTCCTAACGATACAATGTTAATCTAACCCTAAATCTCTTTACTTTATTATTATTAAAAATTCAAAAATTAAACTTTTATTACTTTAAAAGGCGTGAAAACTCTCACCCTTTTATCTTAGTTTAATTTTACTTTTTGTTCCCTTTTTTATACAGAACTATTCATTCTCTAATAACTCTTGTGAGTGGAAACTTTTGATTTTAATTTTTTCTCCCTTTTTAGGGTGTGTGAAATTTGACACTTGAGCTAACTTTTTTATTTTCAATAATTTGACTTTTTCTTATTTAACCTTTTATTTTCGTCTACTTATGTAGATTACAAAAATGTCTGACTTTTCAGTTTCGAGTTAAATTGAACTTTTCTCTTAACTTTAACCCCTGTTTACTTTGGTAGTGTTACCTTTTATGATTTGAAATTCACACGGCCCTAACTCACGCGTTTAGCTCTACGTATTAAACCATGAAAATCACAAATGCATAAAATTCCTGGATTCCTTTATGCCCCCAATACTCAGCTACTTTCATGCTAAGTCAGATTTCCTTTCTTGACGTGTCCTTGATCAAGGTTCATCTTGGGAGATAAGCCTTGCTCTGATTTAACTTGTATTTTTGACTAACAATTGACACTCACCGAAGTCCGGCCTTGAAAACATCGAATTTTATAATTTAATATAAAAACCCGATTTTTCCCGCCTTACATTGGCTAATATCCGTTGTAATATATATATATATATATATCAATTTTAATTACACCCTAAAACGTTTTCCAGATCAGTGATCATTGACCATTCCCAACCTTAGCTTTAACCTTACAGTCATTGCAATATCTCATCTTTCCTACGGAAATTCGTTAATAACAGTGAAGGCAGGAGGTGGCTATGAGAGAGAGCGAGAGGGGGGAGGGGAAGAGAGAGACAGAGATAAGTAATGCCTTCGTTATCATACCGCTATACAACGAATGTGGAGAATCTCCATGAGAAATGCAATCTTATATCAACCGGTTTTATGTATCTTACTACATGGAATATACATTCTAAGTGTTATGTTTGCTGTAAGAAAGACATTATAGCTGAATTATCAAGCTTATGTTCTGCCTGGCGGAAAATTAAGTCACTAAAAGGGCGACACTTTTTATTTTTTTAGACATGAACGACACCTAAAATGGCAAGAGTGTATTCGGTGAGGTGTACAGACATTTGAATGCCTAGTGTCGTGACTTTTTTTATTGCCTTCTATTTAACTTTATACAAATAAAAGAAGTAGAGAATTATGTAACTCTTTTGTAGAGGTCTTTGTAATTCCATTCTGTTTTTCAAGAAGTAAACAAAATGTGTTTGAAATCTCTATATGTAAAAATGAATGTTCGTTTTTTTGCTTTTTTGTTGACTATAGACTCAAAATCGACCAATTTCGCTTAACATTTCACACTTTATCCATATCATTGCCAGGAGTGTTTAGACGTTACAATGGGCTGTATCTAAGGGGTTGAAATAAATGTGGTTGCTACAGCAGTACAATAAATATAAATTAAACTAACTTTCTACAAGTTATAAAGCTGAATTTATGTAACGGTATGTTTAAAGGATATATAGAAAATTATTTGAAATTTGATTACTTAAGTCAAAGGGATGAAATTAAATAACTACTTTGAAAATGAAATATTTATCCACATAAATACATATTTTTCTATATTCTCAAAAACTACTCAACTAATATCACAATTTACACATATTATTACAAGGATCTTTTAGAGACTATGATCACTACAAACAAATCTATATATTAATAGGCAAGCACAAAACTTGTCGTCCTTTTTTCTCAGCTTGTGTGCATCGTAGGAGAAATTCGCGCATACCGTTAGAAAGGTAGTGTCCTGTAGATGAGCAGAATGCCATTATAATTTACATCGGTCCTCAGGGATACGCCCCAGTAGCCCTCAAAGTTTCAATGTTAATCTTATGGAAGGTCAATCTTAAGGAAGAAGAAGAAAGATTTCTTTTGATTTTATCAGGGGCACAAAAAACAGCTGTTCGTATGAAAAGCTTAAAACAGCTGATTTTGATCAACAGCTGATTTTGATCAACAACTGATTTGGATCAAAAACTGAATATAATTTTAGGTTAGGTAAATCAAGCAATAGCAATAGCGAAGCATTGCCGGGTCCACTAGTATATTTAAATGGGCTAGCTTCCCCTGTACAATACAAGTAAGTTTCACTAAATTCCTACAAACTATAAAGTTAAAATTATTTAATATTATTCTTAATTGATATGTAAAAACATTTGCAATTTAATTACTTAAGGGGGCACTCCACCCTAAAAATTATCAAAAACACATTTTTCTACCATTTTTTTTGCAGTTTCTTATTCACCATGTTTTTCTGAAGAGATTGATATATAAGAAGCAGGGAAAATATTATTCTAACCCATTCAAATCTAACAATAACTAAAAGCTTGCACACAATTTTGAGTCACTAGAATCACTCATATCAAAGAAAATTCAAATGATAAAAACTTACCGTGAACAAAAACTGAAAGATAAAGAAGGAAAGACCTATGGAGCCGGAGAGTTTTAGTGTAAGTAATTCAAACATACTATGTATACTAGTAATTTATTATAAAGAAATACACTTGCAAGATTTGCTTAGCAACTGATGTGGTGTTTGTTTTCCTTTGTGGGCTGTTTCCCGACAATTTACTTTTACACGTTTTGAATCTCTACGGCGGAGATATCTCAAGTTCTATTAGAGATATCTTCTTAATTTTTATTTTATTTTGAAGATAAAATTTCATTCTGTGACCTCTAGCATGGAATTGTTGAAATGTTATCTGTAAATATTTTTTCAAAATTAATCAAAAATATTTAGTTTAAAAAAAAATTTTATAAACAAATTAAGTTATATTTTTTAAAATTATTTAAAAATAGCAATTCCATGCTAGAGGTCGCAATAGACAATGTCCTCTACAAAGTAAAAAAAAAACTTTGAACCTATCTTTCATAGTTCTTGAGTAAAGCCCGCCATAGAAAACGCTTGTTTTTTATGTAAAAGTGCCCCCCCCCCCCAAGGAGGGGGGGGGTCTAGGGTCTTGAAAATTTGGCAAAAGTTCATTCTTACTTATACCAACTACTAAAAAAATATGGTTATGATACCTTGAAAAACAAAAGAAATCAGTTTTAGGGTGGAGTGCCCCCTTAAATCAAAGGAATGAAATGGGATAACTACACTTAAAATTAAATCAAACAATAGGGAAACATTGCCCGGTCCACTAATGGAAAATAATTGTTTTGTTTGTGTTATGTATTAAATTTAATAAATACAAATCTATATACAGTATAATATATAATCCAAATACCACTCACTGACTTATCACAAAATCTCAAAAACCACCGAACGGATTGGAATGAAATTTGGTATGTAGCTTCCTCTAGGGTCGTAGGTGCTGGCTAAGAAAGGTTTTCAAAAAATTCAAAATTTTAGGGGGGTTTGGAGGGGGGGTCAAAGTTACTAAAAAAAACACCGAACGGATTGGAATTAAATTTGGTAGGTAGCTTCCTCGAGGGCCCTAGGTGGTCGCTAAAAAAGGTTTAAAAAAATCGAAAGTTTAGGGGGGTTCGGGGAGTCAAAGTTACTAAAAATCCCCATAAGAAATACATAGTGTAATATATTTATTGATATTTTTTTGTTAATATACATTTAACTTAGATTTGTCTATCCGTTCAAAGCCGGATCGGGAAGCTAGTAAAATATGTGGTTTTATGTTACTTTGAAAAGTTGTAAGACAAATTGTATGAAAATAAATAAATTATCACATAATATAACAATCCACTATATACATTGATTAGGTCAGAACAATATTAACTTGTATACGTTCGCACTTTTACAGAACAAATAATGGTCTATTCCATAATTTGTTCTTCACTCTCGGTACATTAGAACCACAGTTTTAAACTTTGATTGATTAACCAATAAAATCAAAGACTGATAAATAATTAGCGAATTTCCAAATAAAATTACATACCTCACATGATCGGATCAGTATGACAGGTAAACAGGTAAAAGAAAAACAAAAACATTCGTTACACTTCTTTTATTTGTGAATTTCCTTAGGAAACGTGAGTTATTTACTGTGAGACCTAACGTCGGGAATGGTCAATGAGCACCAATTATGGTCCCCAGAAAACATTTGGGGTGTCATTATATTATATATATATATATGTGTTCTCACTACAGCAGCCAGGTTTTACGTCCGTTTTGTTTTGTTACGAACGTTGCTTTTCCAAGTTACTCGGATGAGTTCGTTAGCTGAAAAACCCAGCAACTGGAAGCACGATTTTTTGACCAGAAGTAATTTTTGGATGTTCGGGTACTAGTACTAGAATTCATTTTTTTGCCTTTTATATAAAAAATAAATATATGAGATTTTTCTGCATAAGGTAGATGTACCAAATATCTCATGCGTCCCTATTATCGCCTACGCTAGGCTCTGTCCGTACAGTGCTGCTTTCAAGCGGAAACCCAAGTAAACATGTTCCCTCACTCCACCTCAGTTGTTTATGAGAGTCGTAGCAGCTAACCTTACGCCGTTCCGCTTCAGGGCTGTTTTGAAGAATTTTGCGCTTGGTGAGGTAAGAAACTACTCATACATTGATGTACGTAGTACCTAAATTATTTAAGTAATCCAACTGAACTTCATTTGCCTGAAATAAGTAAGAAATAAGCTTCATTTTAGTGTAAGATGCGTTCACATTACTCAACCGGTTCAGAGTGGATCGGCCGCCATGTTTAAAGGTTAGGGTGTTCCTAATTTCACCCACCTCTGTGTTCCCAATATCGCCTAGTAGGCGATATATGGAACACATTTTATTTGTTGTCTACTTCCTTACAGATGTCGCAGCGGAAGCAATGGGACCACCTGCAAATGAAGAATGCAGTACTTGCTGTAAAAAGCAAGGAAATGGGATTATTGAAGGCTTCAACATCCTTTAATGTACCGAGATCAACCTTAAAAGACTACGTTAAAAAACCTGTTTAAGGATCTCGACAAACTCTTGACCCTACCTCTTGGAAGAAGAACTATACTTCCAGTAGAAGTTGAGGATGAATTAGTTGAGTAATGGAAAAAACATTCTATGGCCTAACTGCTAAAGATTTAAAGCGAATGGCTTTCCAGCTAGCGATTAGAAATAATATCAAACATCCATTTTAAGAGACAAAAAAATCAGCAGGCAGAAAATGGTTGCGACTATTTTTTAAAAGACACCCGGCATTATCAATGAGAAAACCACAACCACTATCATTAGTAAGAATCAAAGGGTTTACTAAGAAAAATGTAGACAAGTTCTACTTAATTCTAAAACCTGAGTTATAACGGGTGAAATACAATGCTTCCCGAATTTTTAACGTAGACGAAACCGGAGTCACCACGGTTCAACATAAAAGCATGAAAGTAGTTTGTTTGACGGGCAAGAGAGAAATTCATAAATTATCCTCAGCTGAACGTGGTCGTCTGGTAACTTTGGTCATTTGTGTATCGGCTTCAGGGATTTATGTTCCTCCGATGCTGGTGTTTCCCAGAAAATGGATGAAGGAAGAACTTTTAGACGGAGCACCGCCAGGAAGCATTGGTGGTTGCCATGAATCAGGATGGATTCAGACCGATCTTTTTACGAAGTGGATGATTCATTTCTTCAACCATACCAAACCAAGCAAGGAAGATCCTGTACTTTTGATCTTAGATGGTCATTCATCTCACACCCGAAATGTGGACATGATTGATTTGGCTAGAGAAAATGGAATTTATATAGTGTGCTTGCCACCACATTCCTCAAACCATATGCAACCTTTAGATCGGACGTTCATGAAAACCTTCAAGACTTATTATGCCCAAGAAATCCGTTTCGTGCTGTTACTGTTGATAAAATAGGCGAGCTCGTTACTAAAGCCTATATTAGAACAGCGACAATGAATGTAGCATTGAAGGGGTTTGAAGTTACAGGCTTTTTGCCTGTCAATCGGAACACTTTCTCAGACGCTGACTTTTTGGAGGCCCAACAAAATCTCCAAGATCTTGCAGCAACTGACCCACCTCAGGTGAATCAGCAGAACAACCAAGATCCTGCATCTCCTGGCCCTTCTGAAACTGTTCATCTGCATACCCAAGAGCCTGCTGTTCCCGGCCCTTCTCAAACACCACAACATCTTCCTCATGCATTACAAGTTGTTTCACCGCGTGACATTAGGCCAGTACCTGTTCTCCAAAGACCTGCTACATCGGACAACAGAAAGAGAGGTTCGGCAGCTTTAATATCGGGGTCACCTTATAAGGAAGCTTTGCTGGATTCCAAGTCCAAAAAGAAACAAAAAAAAATGATTTTACCTGTGCCAAAAGGTAAAACTAAAACTAACAATGACTATTCGACCAGTGAAAGTGAGGATGAACCAACTTACATTTCGACGGACGACAATGAAAGCACCGATCATGAAGATGATGATGCACAATGTCCAATTTGTGATGGTTTTTATTCCAAGGACAATGGGGGTGAAAAGTGGATAAAATGTATTAAATGTTTCAAATGGAGTAACGAAAAATGTGATCCTAATGCTAAAACAATGAAAAAGACATTTACATGTGTATTTTGTTGCTAGGAAACCATTGTCAAAGCTAAAAACATTAATTTTGCAGTGTTCATACTTGGTAAAATTATTATATTGTTTATAAATGTTTATGTATAAAATGAATAAATTCATTACATTATAAAAATAAATGTATATGTATGTATAAATAAATATGTAATGTATGTTGTAAAGGTATAATTCTCGCAATAACTTATTTTACAGTTTATTTATACACCTAAAAAATGTAGGCGATATTTGGAACACTTTTTACAAAATTAAGAAAATGGAATGTTTTACAAAACTATGATTTAAGTGATAAATAATAGGAAATAAGGGTACCACATAAGAATAACTTATAGTATACACGTTTTACTCACACTGTACCAAGACTTCCATTTTTTTATATTCCCCATGTCAATATAATTAAAATTCTCTTAAGTGTGCGACATTTGGGCCATCTACCTTATTTTGTTTTTTTACACGACCTTATAGCCCGTATGGTTCCCTCAGCAACGTTCAAAACATAAAATACCATACGAATTTTCTAAACGTATCATAAACTGCGAGCTAAGCGAAACAGTCCATATCCGTTGCACACTCGTAAAGCGTGCAAAAACACAAAGCGAGTGTTTCAGCTGCGAGAGGAAAGAAGCACCGCACCGCAAGACTCTTGGCTGGCGTCTAAGATGCATTTAAATTCCACTAATATATTCAGCGCCTTCGTGAGCAGACCAATTTCCCAAATAGTTAGTTGAAACCCTAAAACATATAAACTTAATTTTGTTTCAGCATCGTGATTGAATTATTTTTACTTAAATGCCTCGGTTGTGTGATCTAGAGTTCTTGTTTTTCTAAATATGTATTGCATATTATACAAAAATTATCAAATAAAAGATACTATCTTAGAACGTACGAGTGTCAACGTTCTTTTTGTAAATACACTTTTTAATTCATCCACATTCACAGTACTGAACCTTCTCAGTTGCGCTAGTTGACAACTGAACTAAGTAAACTTTAAGCAAAGCGTAGTTTACATTGCAACATACATATGCGAGAGCGTTCTCAGATTTTATGGGAAGAGTAATTGTAATTACATTCCGTGTTTCGGAGTGGAATATATACGGTGAATTACGCTTTATTGCAATTCCAGGAATATTGTCGTATGCAATAGTGTATACTCGTAATAATCCGGATACTGTAGGATGTTGGGAGATATTAACTGCACTCAGGTACGTTGTGTATCCCAATAATATAGTCTATTTAATTGTAAAAGAGAGATTAAAATGACTTCTGATTATACTTTAGAAAATGCGTTGTTAAATAAAACACAAACTGTAAGAATTCACACTGTTTCGAACTTTCCCAACCGTAAACAAGGGAATTATTAACCTAACGATACTAGTAGTTTTGTGAACAGTAGACCTCGCTCGTTGAAATAACAAATGTGGTTTTGAGCTTAGGTTGAAAATAGTGTGCCAGTAATGAAGCAGAAGGTTTAGCCGGTGAGAATTATTTTGCAATTTATTCGTGATCGACTTTAAATAAGGTGCAACAAAGAAATTAATAAGACAATGTAGTTGGTAAAGGACTACAACTCGGTAAAAGCGACGCAAAGCCAATCGGGCTCCTTATCTCGGCTCCCCCTACACAACTCACTCACAGTCACAGCGGCCACACTGACGTAGCCAGGAAAGAGCAAGACAGCAGGTAGTGCTCTCTCTTTATCCCTCTCCGTAAATTTATAAGGTTTTATGAAGATATCTAAACAATAAACGTATAAAAACATGGTTAAAATACAAAAACTTGGACGATGTTTAACAAATTTGAAGATTAAGGCCGTTTTGTGAGCTTTCCGTTAGAGATACGAAAAAACATCAAGAATACAATTTTGTAGAACATCAAATTTGTTACTGGCCATTAGTTTTTAAATTTGACTTACGGTTAAGCCACAGATTGGCTTTGGATAAAAGCTTACACTGAAACAGTGCGGCCGCCATTTGTATTTAATTTAAGGGGTTAAAAATAAAAAATGGAAAATATCGTATACAATCATGGCTCGGCCTAGGAATAAGGAACAGACAGACAGACAAACAGACACACAGACGAAATGCCGAACGGTCAAGGTAAAACGGATACCTCGCTTCGCTCGGTCAACAAACAACACTTGGTCTAAAAATGACAACGGAAGTCACGTTTTTGTTGTCATTAAAAATGATATATATATATCATTATTTATCATATATATGATAATAATATATCATATATATGTCATTCATAAATGAAATGGAAAAATTTGTGTTTTCGTAAAAAAAAAAAAAAAATACTTTAATATATATATTATTTCTCCAAGGTGTTTTTTTGTGGCAAAGCCATACCTCCCTTATTGCTTCATCAAAATTAACGATTCAAACATCATTTTAAAACTTATGTTCCCCGCTATTGAAAAATAACCAAATATCTTAAAATTAATGTTTTCGTAAAAACAATTTTTAAACAACTTTCATATAAAAGCAGATATATATGATTCCTAATGAAAGTGATATCTATTAACAATCTGTTTAACTAAAATGACAGCTGTTAGTTAGATTGTTTACATTGTATATGCAAGTGTAATCTACCACGAAAATCTATCAAAATT
>JAGFPH010025779.1:153-10709 GCA_018207615.1 Philaenus spumarius
TTTTTTTTTTTAAATTTCAAAGAAATTTGGTCTTTACATTATTCAAAAATTTCAAATTTACAAATTATACCTAAATTTCAATCATTATTCTTATTCCAAAATACTTCACTTAACCATCAGTTGCCACAAAAAATTCAAAAATCCAAAAACTCAAAAAATTCAAAAATTCAAAAAATTCAAAAATTCAAAACAATCAAACATTAAAATCAAATATCACAATTAAACAACATTAAAAATCAGTTACACATAAAAATCAAGTTTCACAATTAAGTATTACAATCAACATTACTGAAAAAATCAAGTTTACATATCATTATTCATTATCAGAATTATCAATCAAATTATACATCATTGCAATCACTCAAGTATCAGAGTTTTTTATTGTCCATCTCTCAACATATTATCAGGCTCAATATTTCCTGCAAATTAACATTATACATCAATTGCAAATCAAAGTTCACTCATTAATCAAATTTTACACATTATAAATTATCATGACAACAAATAAAATTCACTTACTTTCATCTTCAACCTGTGGCAACTTTACACTCAATCACTCTTAGTTAACACATTTTAATCAATCATTCACACTACAAATCAAATTCTTCACAATATTTAAATTTACATTTACATTTACATTTACATACATTCATACCAATTTAACACATCACCTACATATCAAATTGTGAACAAGACCTTTAAAAATGGCAATGACCCCCTTTCAGACAACGTATATGGATAATTCCATGAGAGTGCAACTACCTGACAAAATGGAAAGAAGAAAAAATATAAATTATTCAACGGTGTATGTATATGTACATAAAACAAGTTTGTGATGGTGTGCGTCAGCAAACACCATCCTTATAACTATGGAGGTTTATGACACCAGCAAACATACATCACTGATGTTCACCATGGTGAGTGAACATCAGTTACTTGGCCGTTTTTTTAAAGGACGCCGTACCTTGAAATCACCAGACATGACCCAACATTGCTATCTCTATGACCCGCAATGATGACGCGTTGGGCCATGCCTGGCTACAACACATAAACTTGGATTAAATTATCTATTAAGTCTTACATAATCATCTCTCATAATATAATCATATATAACATGCTAATCTATCTATGTTCTCATTATTTATTAACTAACACCTAATACAAGTACTACGGCGTAGCAAGGTTCGTTGAAACATAGAATTTTCGCAATTCCACCACATTATAGGTGCCTACTTCCTCTCCTGTCTCTATCTCCTCCAAAACGTAAGCATTTTCCATCTTTCTTGCTCTCACTTTATATGGACCTCTATATAATAGAAAGAATTTCTTTATTTCTTTTTTAAGTTGCGACGACAAATAGTGATTTTTCACTAATACTAAATCTCCAACCTCATATATTATGGGTTTCACATTCTTATCATGTAATCTCTTACGCTGATCCGCCTTCAATTTAAGTTGCTTCCTTACTAGCTCTAACCTTTCATCGTTATTCATTTCATTTTGATTTGGGCTTTCTACCAAATCCCTATATATCCTTGGACACTTCTTCTGATACACAATCTCATAGGGTGCAAAGTTCGTAGAGTCATGTATGGAATAGTTAATACACCTCTCTATGAATGACACATACTCAGGCCATCTATTATGCTGTTCATTGACATATATACGAAACATTTTCCCTAACTCCCTCATGCATCTTTCGCTGGGATTACTTTGTGGATGATATACAGATGTGTGTCTGATGTGAATACCTTCCCATCCTAAAGTATCATACCAAACACTTGACTGAAATTGACTGCCATGATCACTCAGAATGACATTCGGTTTTCCTACTTCTACCATGTAACACTGTGTTATTTTTTCTGCCAAAACTTTCGAGATTGCCCTCTTTATGGGATATAATTTAACAAATTTAGAAAAAACATCCAACACGACAAAAATATATTTAACGCCTCCCCTCCCAACGGGCAACTCTCCAAACAAATCAACCGCGATTAAATCTAATGGTTTACTCGGTATTATATTTTTCATTAGTCCCTCTTGCTTTTGATTACTAATTTTGCTTTTTTGACAAAGTACACATCCCCTTAATTTGTTTTTTATAATTTTTTCCATTTTCGGAAAACTAAATGTTTCTCTCAAGATACGGTAACACTTGCTGCTGCCAATGTGACCATACCTTTCATGACAGTCATCAATTATCTTATCTAACATAATTGTCGGTACACAAATTTTGTAATTATCTAAAACATTATATTTTTGAAAAAGCACATCTTTATAAATGATAAAAAATTTCTTTAACTTACTATAATTCTGATCCTTATTTTTTAATTGTTCAATTATATTTCTTAATTTAACATCATTTTGTTGTTCTATAATTAAATTTTCAAACATTTTCTTGATTTCATTATCTCTAAATTTCCATTGTTTCTCTAATTTAGAATTTAAAATTTTCAATACACATTCTTCATTTTTACGTATAACTTCCTTATCACTAATCCTAGATAACGTGTCAGCTGCAATGTTTTCTTTCCCAGGACAGTATTCTATTTCTAAATTATACTCTTGTAAATATAACATCCATCTTAATAACCTACCATGTGTAAGTTTACAATTACGTAGAAACATAAGAGCTTTGTGATCTGATTTAACTATAGTTCTATTTCCAAGAATATATCCTCTAAACTTCTTACAACCAAATACAATACTTAACAGTTCTTTTTCAGTAATAGTATACCTTAATTCAAAATCTTGCAAACTACGACTAGCAAAGGATACAACCATCTTATCACCATTTTCATCCAACTGATATAATACAACACCTAAGGCAATATCAGACGCATCAGTACTCATATAAAAATCCTTATTAAAGTTAGGATGTTTTAACATTACACATTTCAAAAATTCTTGTTTGATCTTTGAAAAAACATCTCTTTCTTTATCACTCCAAATCCATTGTTTTTTGTTTTTATCATTATTACCCAGTAAATGTCGAAATTGTGCCGTTAACTCTGCATAGTTTTGTCTAAATTTTCTATAATAATTACACAGACCCAAAAAACTTTGCAATTGCTTTAAGTTCCTTGGCTCTGGAAATGACTCAATGACTCTAATTTTATCTTCATCAGCCCTTATGCCCAAATTCGAAATATTATACCCCAAAAAATTTATTTCCCTTTTACAAAAACTAGATTTACTCAATTTAACTGTCACATTGAATTCTTTTAAACGTTCAAATAATCTTGCCAAATGTTCAATGTGCTCATAAAACGTCCTTGACGCTATGCAGATATCATCGACGTAAATGACGGCAAATGATTGGACCTCAACACCCATGACATGGCTAAGCCCTTTCTTGAACATCGATGTACTTATATTCAAACCAAAAGGTAATCTCTTAAATTGCAAATTTCGCCCATTAAAAGTGAATGCTACATACTTTCTAGATTCTTCATCAAGTTCAATCTGCCAAAACCCACTAACCAAATCAACACTACTAATGTAATTAACCCCCTCAAATCTTTGCAAAAGATCATCAATGTTCTCAGGAGCCTCCCTGTCAGGAATGATTAATTTATTTACCTGTCTTGCGTCTAGACACAACCTTACTGATCCGTCCTTTTTAATGACGCATACTAAGGGATTTGAAAAAGGACTACACGAACTTTCAATAATGTCATTTGCAATCATTTTTTCTATCTCAGCATTTACTGCCTCTCTTTTAGAATGAGGAACCGCATAAGATTTATTAACAAACTGCTCATTCTGTTTTATATTTAATTTTGCTTTAAACCCTTTAATTTTACCTGGTTTATCCGAAAAAATATCCCTATAATAATTCAAAACAGTACCCAATCTATGTCTATGATCATCACATTCCAAATTAGCACCCATAATAACATCTTTCAATTTTGATTCCCATTCTAATTCAAAATTTTCATCCCAATTATTTTCCTCATGCAGTGCTTCATTGTAAAAGGAATACACTGTATCTTCTATCTGAGCTTCAATAGTGTTTAACATTTCTGTTTCTTCAAAAATAGAACAATTATCTGTTTTACAAATTTTAAGACCACAAATATACATATTTTCTTTTTTATTAATGAATTTTGTCACAATTTCAAAATTTTCATTTTTAAATTTTATTAATTTGTTTTCAAAATCCAATTTAGCTTTATATTCTTTCAAAAAGTCACATCCCATTATAATTTCTAAATTCAACCCTCTTACTACCAAAAAATTCATTAATAAAGTTTGATTTTCTATTCTAACCTCAAAACACACTTGTTTTGAAATTCGTTTACTTCTAGTTCCAGTTACCCCCATTATCAACAAATTTGATACAGGTAACTCCATAACTTTTTCTTTATTTAATGATAACAATTCTTGATAAATATTCTCATTTATCACAGTGATTTCAGAACCAGAATCTACTATACATTTGTATTTTTTATCAAAAATCTCAATTTCTATTTCAATTATATCTCCTTTTATTGGTTTTGTCTTAATATCAGAAAAATTACTTTCATCTATTAACATACTATTACCTTCTACATTAATATTATTATTATCATTACATTTATTATCATTGTTACGTATATATGTGGTCAAAATTTTATTATCTAACTCTAATTTCGGCTTTACCTGTTTAGGCAATACCCTACCAGCCGATCGCACTATTGCCTGTTCTCGTTTCCCTTGCGTTGTTCTTGTGGATTAGCATTAAAATTAGGACGTCCCTGTCCATTTACTCCTTGATTCATCTGTGCTGAACCGTTCATAGGAGGCCTATTCTGAAATCTCCCCTGACCATTATAATTACTTTGCCTATTATCATTCTGTTCTCTAAAGTTCCTATTTCCATTGTTGTTAAAAGGCCTATTCTGATTAAATGAAGGTCTATTCTCATTAAAATGTCTATTCCTTTCTTCAAAAAATGGTCTATTCCTATTATCTATACCTCTATTTGATTCGTGTATATGTCTTTGGCTTTCCTGCCAGTCCATTATAATTTTTTCAAGTTCACTCAGACTCTCTAACTTACCAGCTAATATAATTAACCTTAATTCATCTGGTAACTGTTTCACAATATGCCTTGTGAAAGTTTCCATAGGCATAGGTGGGTCCAAAAATTGAGTTTGATGATATAACCTCATTACGTAATTATGTATTTCTCTTATGTTTCCAGCATAAGGCCTACCTAACATAATTTTAACTCTTAAATTCTCCTGCTTATCTTGCGACCAAAACCTATTAAGAAATGCAATTTTAAACTCTTCAAAATTCTTCCATTCCCTTTCATGAACATCAAACCAAATCGCAGCTTCTTCTCTAAAATATTTTCTCATCATGACAGATTTTAACTCCCACTTACTATCCCTACATTGATTAAATATTTCTAATGCTTTTATAAACGTCTTAGGATGTGGTTCCCTTTTTTCATTGAAAAATTCTGGTATAACCGTTTCATTTCTTGCATCACCAATCATAACTACTGAATTGCTGTCTAGCCTACTTTCCATATCACTCTTAAATTCTTCTAAGTTATTATTTACACTCTTAAATTTAGAATTAATTTTGTCAGTAAAGTCGATTTCCAAATCTTTTGTTTTTTGTTTCACCTGTTCTACTTCTATATCCACCAATGTAAATTTACCATCCATTTTCCGTTCTATTTTAATTAAATTACTCTCAACTTTGCTTTCAATTTCAAAACATTTATTTTCCACTACCTCTACTTTATTAGTCACACTCTGGTTCACTTCTGTTAACTTATTTTCAAAAGATTTGGAAATGTCATTCACTCTACTATCTATTGACTCTATTTTTACATCTAGGCTTTTACAAATTTCATTGAATCTCAAGTCATTTTCTACTTTTAAGTCTTGCATCTCTATTTTGAGATTATCTAATTTAGAGTTTAGATTGTCATTATTTGCTTTGATCTCTATACTTAAATTCTCAATGTTTGCTTTATTTTCTACTTTATTCTCTTCCAATTTAACAGTTAAATCCTCAATCTTACTATTTAGATTTTCATTTAAATTGTCATTGTTTATTTTGCTTTCTTCTTTAAATTTATTTAAATTATCATTCATTTGTTTCATCAAACACATTATTGCATCCAACCCACTATCATTTGAATTTTCTTTTGACCTAACCTCACTTACTCTCTCACTATCTTTCATGGTCTCTTTCATTTCTAACTCCTCTACCCTACCTTGTGCACTCTCATTTACGGACTGATCCAATTCTAAACCTGAATCGTTCAGGCCTAACTCCTCTACCCTATTTGCCATATTTTAAAATTTATTTCAACAATTTGAAATTCAGTTGCCTGCCACAACGCCTCAAAAATCTCCAAAATTGCCACGACATCCACCTCGCCTTCGTTTAATAGCCCCACGTTGGGCGCCATTTTGTAACTTATGGTTACAAAAGATTAAAAATCAAAAGATCAAAAAATCAAAAGATTAAAAAGATTAAGACATTGAACAGCTAAGATAATTAATTATATTTAGTTTTTAAGTTGAGTGATTTTTACATTTCTTTAATATGAGTCTTAAAACTGATCATTTAAAATTTATTTTGATTGATTTTGTTTACTACGGTATATTTAGGCGAGTTAGACTTTCAAGTATTTGTAATTTTCATGTAAGTCTTATATTTTTTTTAATTGTGTTTGAGATTGCTATATTTTATTTTTGGAAAATTATTTCGATATGCCTAAACTTTAAAAAAATAGAATTTGAGGGAAAGAGCAAATTGTTTAAAGTGTTTCTGATTCTTTTTCATTTTGTTAAAAATGTAGCCATGCTAAATTTGTATTTCTATTACATAATTACACTAATTTATCTGTTTACATTTTATATTTTAATAGCATTCTGTTTTGAATATGTATGTTAAATTTATATGAAACATTATAACAAGTAAGATGATTAAATCAACTTGGGAAGTTACTGGGAATTTAATTTCGCGGAAATGATGAGCGGAGTGCACCTATATTAGCTGTATAAAACTAGATAATTGTATGATCAAAGTTCATTTTTGTTAGATAATAATTTCTTGTTTTGTAAAGATATTGCTGATGAGTTTTTAATATTTGCAAAGATGCGAGATAACCGGTTTACTTACTTGATTATGTTGTACGCCTTCTGTAAATGGTAGTATGTTGTTTGTTTATTCTTTCTTAAAATTGTTGAAACTTGGAAGGCCTATTTAGTTGGGAGGTAAACAGTATTGTATGCAATCGAGTTATCTATTGCTAGATTATCTAATGAAATAGAAAGAGGGAAATAGTGTTTCAGTTCGTGTTCCTGAGGTTATTGATAGTGTGCCATCTTCATTTAACGAACGTTTGTTTGTGAATGTTTGGGTTCAGACGAATAATACGAATAATTACTTATACTATCCCTCTATTTTAAAACTATTGTATTGTCCATTATCAATTAACCTATGAATCAATCAAAATGTGTATTCGTACAGGATATTAACTCATGTAATACAATATTTTCTGGTATCGGTAATGTAATCATCTGGCATCAGAATATTAGAAGTATTTTTAAAAACTTTGATTTATTTGTAACTTATCTAAATTGCTTAAATACCAAACCTGATATAATAGTAATGTCTGAAGCTTGGATAAAGACTCCAGATGAAGCAAAATTGTTTGTTTTGGAGGGTTATAATATGTTTGCCGATTGTTCAGGAAGCCGTAGCTCTGGTATTGTTTTGTATTACAATGTGCAAAATCAGCTAAATTGTAATAGGCTTAGTTGTGTAATTGCAGGGGCCGATTCTATCCTTATCAGATGTTCGATAGGCAAAATTTCGTTTACACTCTTGTCTATTTATAGGTGGCATGGTGGGGATATTCAGTCATTTTTTGATAGTCTTAGGAGCTGTTATATTAATTATAATAATAATGAAATGATATGTGTGGGTGATTTTAATATTAATGTTGGGGAAGAGAATAGCATAGTTTCTGATCAATATGTTGAGTTATATTCTAGTTTTGGCTTTGAAAATCTTATTGATAATATGTATACGCGTGTTACAGATAAATCGGCAACATGTATTGATCATATATTATACAAAGGAAGAACGTTATGTGATGTTATATCTGCTGTAGTTGATACTAATTTAACAGATCACAGAGCTATTGTTATGTCTTTCTCGTCAAGTCATAGAGTAGCAACTTTGCCAGAAGTAAATAAAACATTTAAGATTGACTATGGAATGCTCAATGATATTTTAAGTCATGCAAATTGGAATACAGTCTATACAGCGGAAACAGTCGACATTTGTTTCGTTGAGTTTTTAGGCATTCTAAATACTGCAGTCGATAAATCTAAAAACGTTATTAAAGTAGGCCTATCGCAAGGTAAACATAGTACCCGACTTTTAAAACCATGGATGACTGACAGACTCTGTGAGGCTATTAGATGTAGGGATGATTTGTATAAACAGATAAAATCAAATCCTAATAATGCTATCTTGAGAAATAAATTTAATAATCTTAGAAATAATATAGTCAGGTGGATAAAAAATGCAAAGAAAAATTACTATGGCAATTTATTTGTAAGTTGTGATGGAAACAGTAAAAAACAGTGGCAACTAATAAATGCTCTTTCTGGAAATTCGGTAGATAGAAATAAATTGGTTAAGTTAGAACTACGTAACTCCATAATTACTGATCCACTTTCGATTGCTAATGCGTTTAATGACTATTTTGCAGAAGTTCCTAAGAATATTTCAGATTTGTTAGATACACTTAGTGCCAATCACTTGGACCTCTATAAACAAAAATTTACATGCCATCCCGTTTGCAATTCTATATTCTGGTTACCAGTTACTGCGAATGAATTAACCAGAACTATACAAAAGTTGTCGGGAAATAAGGCAGCAGGTTATGACCAATTATCAGGTCGTCTTATAAAAGATATTTCAGAGAATATTGTGCCTGTTTTAGTTTATATGTTCAACAGGACTTTTAGTGACGGTTGCTTTCCAAATGTATTAAAAATAGCTAAGGTTTTACCAATATATAAGTCAGGAAGCTGCTCTAATGTTGAAAACTATAGGCCGATTTCTTTGTTGTCCGTCATTTCTAAATTAATAGAAAAAGTTGTTAAGGTGAGGATTCTGAAATTTCTTGAGATGAATAATTTTTTTTCAGTTTGTCAGTATGGGTTTAGGGAAGGTCTCAATACAGAAGTTGCTTTACAAAATTTTATTTCAAAACTTCACTTAAATCTAAACAGCAAAACAGATAATAAGGTATCTGGTCTTTTTATAGATATTAAGAAAGCCTTTGATACTGTGGATCACTCCTTGTTATTGACAAAATTGGAAACAGCAGGTATTAGGGGAATAGCGCTTGAATGGTTTAAGACTTATTTGTGTAATAGAACGCAATATGTGTCTGTTGGTGAATCAATAAGTAGTGCTAAAATTGTTAATGTTGGAGTTCCACAGGGTTCTGTCCTGGGTCCTATATTGTTTCTGATTTACATAAATGATTTGTATTCGGAAAAACTAAATGGGGCAGTGACGGCATTTGCTGATGATACGGCATTTGTCTATAAGGCAAAAGATATTGGGGAATTGCATAGACTTATGCAGGAGGATTTATATTCTATATCGTTATGGTTTACCTATAATAAATTAGCTCTTAATACAAAGAAAACTATGCATATAAACTTTTCGTTATCCGATTCATTTGTGTTTCATGAACCACTATCTTATCATAGCCTATCAAACTGCAGTGGTTTGAGATGTGATTGCGAAAAATTGATTCAGTCAAAAAGTATTAAGTATTTAGGCCTTATTGTTGATGAAAATTTACTGTGGAAAAGACACATTCAGAGTCTAAAGAGATATTTGTACATGTTTTTGAGAAAGTTTCACTATCTCAAACTTGTTTGTCCTAGTCAAGTGCTTGTCAAAATATATTACGCATTTGTTCATTCAAAATTGGAATATGGGATTAGCTGTTGGAGTAGTACGTATAGATCCCATTTGATTGTTATTGCCAAGGCGCAAAAATCATTTATTAGAATTATATGTGGACAAGGTAGAAGGTCGAGTTCGTATCCTATTTTTGTGAAATTAAATATTCTTCCCTTAAGATACTTGTATATATATAAGGTGTTGTTAATTTTTTTTAAAAGGTGTGGCTACGATGGTGATGAATTTAAATTTATACCTAATAAATATAAAACTAGGCATGGCGTTCTTTATAGAACTGACAAACCAAATAACAGTTTGTTCATGAAAACATGGTTATTTTTAGGTCCCAAATTTTATAATGTTGTGCCGCACGATATACAATTTGGTTTTTCATTACAGGTAATAAAATGTAAACTAAAAAAATGGTTGCTTTCTCTTTCGAATGATTATGTTGAGGGATTATTTAGGGTAGTTGAATGATGTGTGTTATAAATGTTTTATGTATGTTCATGTGTACGTACAAGGGTATTGACGTGATTTTGTCTGTGTTGTTCGTGTTTTGTTTTTTATTATTTTTTTTTTTTTTTTTTTTTTTTTTTTTTTTT
>JAGFPH010025780.1:0-10709 GCA_018207615.1 Philaenus spumarius
TTAAAAATATCAAACAAAACTAAGTTAACCTCTATATTTTCGAGTTTTATTTCTCTTGAAATTTCTACAATATTTATTTCTTGTGGATATTTTTGGTGGTTTTACAGCCAGTTTAACGTGTTCTTTCATAATATGAAAATTTTTTCAAAAACCTCTGGTCATCAATTTTTACCGTTGTAGGAATTTTGGAGTCCGGCAATTGTTAATTACGTTAGCATGCACAGTCCGATGTCGTTTAAAAAAGATACGTTTAAAGTATTTTATTTTTCTGGTTATAGTTAATTACATTTATTTAATACTTTTAGAAATAGAATTGAACATTAAAATTACGTATTAGAACATTTTCTTGCGTTTACGTTGGCACCTCTGCCGCAATTTGGGGAGGGGTCTTAGTGTAAAATTTCGCCATATGTTTTACAAAAGTTTCCTGCCATCCAAATCTTGTTTGCCCGACACCAGGTGACACATGTATCATAAGTTCGTTATTACCGGTTGCATCGCCACTACGAAAACTAAAAATAGGCCTACCAGTATTTAATGTAATAGCCTAACCAAGTTTTAAAATTTATCTTTATCTTTGAACTTAAAGGCTTAATCTGGTTGCAGGTTTCAATCATGGATTCGGATCCAAAAGAGATGGTATTCAAACAAGAAATAAAGGAGGAAGATGAAGTGTACTTTGAACTAATAGAAGACCAAAGTTATTCTCCGGAGAGTGTCAAAGAAGAAAGTGTGTTAAATGAAATTGAACAAGTGGAAAATGGTGTTCACTTGGTAGATAGCAAAAGTTTTTTTGTAGTAGATTGGATTAAAGAAGAAAAGAAAATGAAACAAGAAGATTCAGATAATACCCAGATAAACGATAACATGGAATTTAAACAAGAAGAGATAAGTTGTGAATGGTAGGTTTATTATTCTAAAACGTAGATTAAGATTGTTAAGTCAATAAACTGGACATTTCTGTAATACGCATTATGGGGCAAAATAAAGAAAAAATTTCCTGTAAACATATACGTCCGGAAACGCTTCTCTTACAAGCTAACTGCTATTTTGTTTTTGCAAATCACTTATTGTAGGGGGATTCATGCAACCTGTGCTAAGTATGTTGAACGTGTTAAGTGTGTTAAAAACGAGAAACTCGTTTGACAGAAGTGTGCTATTTAGAGTCGATAGCACACTCGACTTTAGCATGGCCTGGGGTCTGCAAAACCAGTGTTAACTTCGTAAAACTCTTGGGGAAGGTAATTTTGAGGTTTTCAGCTTGAATAAACAACAGGTTCTTTGTTGTAATTGTGTTTTACCTGTTTCTTTGCGATGGAAAATAATAATAATTTTGAATCCAAGAAAAGAATTCGGAAGGAATCGGGGAAACGATGGAGCAAGGAAAATAAACATCTTTCCGAGAATCCGACAAAGTTTGACATACATTTTCGTGTTCAGAAAAGTATAGAGAACATTTCTGTATATTGATTAATTGTTTGCACAAATATGTTTGCAAAAAGGCCAAAAAGAGGCCTAACCTTGTTATAAATATACAAAAATGTAATAGGCCTACATACATTTTTTATTAAGTAGTACTACAACACTCACAATTACTTTACTTTACAATTAAACCTATATTAAAATAAGATGGTCGACAAGGGTTACAATTATAAAACAATCTTTTACTTCTGTATTATTACAGGTAATACATAAAATGATATTTCTTTTCAAAGAACAATATTATTTAGATTATGAATACTAAGTTTGATGATAAACAATTTATTAATTGTTGTTCAATAAAATTGTAAAACACAAGATCTTAACTCGGTAGGTTGGTGCCGTCTTTTTCCCAAAGTATTTAAAAAGAAAACAAATTTGATTATAGATAACACAACTAACATATGTACAAAATTAATGAGAGCAAGATTATATGGAATCGTCAAAAAGGTTATTTGGTTAATGGATTTAGTATTGTAATGGATCACTGAATTTACGATAATTTAAAGTTCAAAGGTTCTTGGTAAATCTATAATGCATAACATATATATATATATATATTATTATTCACAGTTTGGTTTAAATTGATAAGTTATCCCTCTAAGGTAACTGGTTTGGTGTTGGATCTTAAAATAGACTAGGCCTAGTTAATTGGAAAGTTCTCACCCAATTGGTTGTTTGTTCTTGTAGATTAGAATTTGATAGTAATTGTTATAAAGGAAAAACACTGAACTTCATAAGCTTCATATTTATTCAAATACCGATTCTTTTCTTTAAATTTCAACAGCCAAAATTGTATCAACTGCACTTATTCAGTGGCCAACTTAACAATGTCCTTCTTTTGGGGCTTCTCTACCTTTCCAGGAAATGGATAATAACGCCTGATGAATCTTCATATCTTCTGGGATTTGGGTTTGTTAATGTAATAGGTGTTTGGGAGTCGTGAAGTGTGATTTATTTTAATTGTGTCTTTATTTAATTGTGTGGATTTGTTTTGATACATAACAATGTTTTACAATGAAATTTAATAGGATTTTAAACAGTTAAATTATAGAAAACACTTAAATAACTCCTTATTACAATAATTGCTATCTAATTTCTAGAATGTTCTTATCTTATTCTTCGTATTTTTTCATTTGGTGGCAAGAATTACGTGGACCAATCACAGCGTTTCGTGGGAGGAGTTTACATAAATGAAATATCCGCTTACGATTAAATTTTGTCGGTCGAGGCTTCGGTTTTATATTTATAATAGCTTATCGGCGTTTATTTTAGATTTAGACCAAAGACATTTGAGATGTAAAAAATTGGTTCTTTTCGTAGGTCTGGTTTAATTTTCTAATAAGAATGTATTTTTCTTGTAATCGGATTTATTCTGCCAACTTCTCTTCGATTTGTAATTAGATAGGCCTAGTTTCTCCTTGCATTTTAACGTAAATCTTTGTCGATTGACTTGGTTTTATGTTGTTATTCTAGCTTTCCTGGATGCAGAATTTAATTTTGAATATTTTTGATGTAGGAAATGTAGGTCTACAGATTCGTTTTGTAATTTTATTTTAATGAATTCGAGTTGGAAGTCGTGATTTGATTGTACCTTTTTGTTGTAGTATTTAGTGTTGCGCATAATTGTCGCTAGGTGTCGGGCGTGTATGACGGATTAACTAAATGAATGACATTCCAATTTGACTTCTATCTCTCTCGCTCCAATACGTATTTTTAATTTCGTTCATTATTTTATTTACAGAGTTAGGGAAATATTTGAATTGTAACAGTCGTGGAAAAATCTCTTTTAAAAATTAAAGAATATGGTAAGAAGGCTTATTCTAAACTTAACTCATTTAGCCTGGATCACGAAAACGCAATTCCAAAACATGCAGAAAATGAGGCCTAATTTTATCTAAAATATAACTCACAAATTATAAAGTGCGTAGGGTATTACAGTTTCGGCGCAAATTTACTAAATTCGACCCTCGGCTTACCTACGGCAACAGAAATGCAAGAATAATAATAAAAAAATAGCCTAAAGTTCTGAACAAAGATAACCTTACTTTAACTTTAGCAAATAATACTTAAGCCCAAGGGGTCTTTCACTCGGCGTAACTTTACTATTCGACTCTAGCCTAATATTTTTGCAGATAACGACGTTGTTTTACATTCTACTGTTAAATGTTGAATACAGGTAAACATACTGTGACTAAATAGGTTAGGTTGGAACCTTTTAGGTATTTTTTTAATTATTATTTTTTCATTTCTGTTAGCTCTAGAGTCGAATAGTAAAGTTTCGCCCTTCACTCAAAATTCAAATAGGCTAGCAATTTAGCATGATAACACATCATTTAGCACAGGTTGCATGAATCCCCCTTGTATAGAGTATTTAATCTAACAGAGTTATATATTCGCTGTTAACATATTGCAATACAGTGTTGCAATAATAATAAAATAAAAAATTCAAAGTAAAAAACTGTGTTGGAAATGTCACGAGCTGATTCCATTGATTGTGATTCTAAGGAATGAGCTGCTAACCAGATTTTTTTTATTTCTGGTTGATATCAGAAATCTTAATGTCTCGTTTAAAATTAAACTTTATTGTGGCCTGCGTAATCCAGTAGTAGTTTTGTTTAACTTCTTCAGTTTTACTTCTGTTTGAAGATAAATTGTTATGGAATACGTCTATTAACATTTTTTTTTTACAAAATGTGATTAAATCAAATTTTTGTTTTTGCGTAGGTCTGAGGCTACATTAAATGAACGTGATCCTTTGGAACTTAGTGAGATGCAAGATGTAAGTAGAACACATATGTCATTTGTATTTGTACCTGTAATTGTATAATCTTAGATACAGGGTGTTTCAAAATGAATATCGGGGTTTTAAGACTTTGCAGTATTTATTAGGCCTACATTTAACTAACAATTATAAATAATTCAACCGCGCAGCTGAACCCCTGACGTGAGTTGAACAAATTTCCAAAATTAAGTTTATATTCGTATGTTTTAGGGTTCCAAAAAACAATTTGGGAAATATGTCTCTTCACGACGGTGCTGAATAGCTGCAAAATGGTTCGCACGCCATTCCGCATATTGGGATTATCTTCATTACACAAAACATTGCGTGCTTCGCACGCCAAACCCCGTATTGGGACTATCTTCAACACTCAAAACATTGCATGCTTCGCACGCCAACAGTATTGGGAGTATCTCCAACATACAAAACATTCAGTGCTTCGCACGCCAAACCCCTTATTGGGACTATCTTTAATGCACAATGCATTGCGTGCTTCGCACGCCAACACCCTGGTAGAATCCACCACATGACTTTGAACCGGGTACTTCTATGGTATTTTACGTTTTGATCGATTTTGGGGGAACCAAGCGAGCTATAAGTGCGCGTAAAAAAATAAAATACGCAGAATAACATCCTACATTTATATTTGTAGAAAAAACTCAAAAACAAATTCATTCTCGTAGGAATAATCTCAATAAGTTATTTCCGGTAAAAAAACGTGCTTCCGGTTGTCGTAATTTTTTGGCTAACAAACTCGTCCGAGCGACATAGACAACCAACATGTGTACCAAACCGGACTTAACATGCGGCCGCTAGAGTGTGAACACATATATATATATATATGTATATATGATTTTTAATGACACCCCAAAACGTGTTCTGAGGACTATGATTGGTGCTCATTTGATACTGCCGACCTTTGGTCTTACCATAAGGGCCACTGCAATAGCTCATTTTTCCTATGGAAATTCAAAATAAATTACAAAAAAAAGTAAATGTGTGCTGTCGTGGGACCCCATCACCCCTTTGTTTCAATTCTTTTACCAGCCTTAAAGGCAACATACACACATAATTTTAATCTTTCAATTGCCGTTTACTATTAGTTTGTTTTTTATACAAATTTTTTACTGTTTCCTTATATTTAATGTTACTATAATAAAAGTACGGAATTAATTATAGTACAACATCAAAGCTAAGATGGTAAACACTGT
This sequence comes from Philaenus spumarius, assembly GCA_018207615.1. Classification (NCBI taxonomy): domain Eukaryota; kingdom Metazoa; phylum Arthropoda; class Insecta; order Hemiptera; family Aphrophoridae; genus Philaenus; species Philaenus spumarius. Next base: position 5,473 of record JAGFPH010025780.1, read on the forward strand.
TAAATGTCCATTCATTGTAAAATACATTCAATAAACATAAAATGTTGGTTCATCAGTCCCCAACCTAAAATTATTGTGTGTATGTTTATTTTATTTTACCTGTCTTATTGGCAATACACATACAATAATTTTAGGTTAGGCCTAGACTGATGCACCAAAATTTTATGTTTATTGAATGTATTTCAGCGCTTGACGATAATATCTGAACTACGCCGGACGGAACCGATCGCCTCTTAATTTAAATTGATGAACAAAAAAACATGTTTCTTGAATGTATTTACATTCATTGCCATAACAACCAATTTGATAACGCTTTTTCGTTACTCATATTTTATATTTGTCATTGCCATAACAACCAATTAATAACACTTTTTTTCATTACACATTACATTTTCTATTTATTGACTCCTACTGCAACCCGCGTTAAGAAACTTCCAAAAAGGGGAGGAAAAACTATGAAATTTATTCCTTTAAATCAACTAAATATAGTTTTAATCTTGAAAGACATTATATGAGGTAGTAGAAAAATTACTAAAAACTTAATGGATTTCTGTAAACAAATTCCCAAGGTTCCGTGAATAAACATAGTAGCTTGAATCCCTCATCCCAAAGGTAGCTAGGTTGTTGGCTTTGGCATGCTCGGAAATCTTTGAACGGTTAATATTGCCCGTTATGCTTTTTAAGAATATTATTTTCAACGACAGTACATTCATGTAACAACTTCAACAAAAGCAATTTTAATACTTTTTTCTTAATTTACTATTTATTTTGGGTGATTGTGCAACTATTTTCATAACTATGAGTGAATAGTGGATTTCTGTAAATTCAGGATTTGAAAACGGTTGAGTTTATTGCACCAGAGATGCAGGAATAGGCCCGAACATGGTTCGGAGAAAATTGAGGCTGGGCTGGGAAAATTTTGGGAAAAATCCACAAAAAAGGAAAGAATAATTATTTTGCTGTAAAATAGGTATGATATGGGAACAAAGGTCAGCCTGCTCGGTTTGTTTACGATATTCAGAGTGATCCAGAACTATGTGGCAATGTCTCGGTAGCTCGTTCTATAGCTAACAACAAGAAAAAAGTTCATATAAACATGGGCCCTAAAACGTTTTGTTTCCTAGATATTCGCCATTATTAAAAAAAAAATTGTACCTAGAGAAATGTCTGTTGCACAGTCAAAAGGAGTTTGTTTGTTTTTATGTGAAACTGATTAAATCTATAGTTAAAGTTTTTATCATGAAGACTAGCTGGTTCGATCCGGCTTTGCACGGATAGACAAATCAAAGTTAAATGTATATTAACCAAAAATATATTATATCAATAAATATAAATTTTACTATGTGAACTTATGCGAACTTTTAGTAACTTTGACCGGCCCAAACCTCCCCTAAAATTTCGAATTTTTTAAAACCCTTTCTTAGCGAGCACCTAGGGCCCTAGAGGAAGCTACATACTAAATTTCATTCCAATCCGTTCGGTGGTTTTTTTTTTTAGTAACTTTGACCCTCTTAAACTCCCCTAAAATTTCGAATTTTTTTAAAACCTTTCTTAAGAGAGCACTTATGGCCCTAGAGGAAGCTACGTACCAAATTTCGTTAAAATCCGTTCAGTAGTTTTGGATAAATCGTGGTTTAGTAACTTTGACCCCCCAAACCCCCTAAAATTTTGAATTTTTTGAAAACCTTTGAAAATCTTAGTGAGCACCTATGGCCCTAGAGGAAGTACATACCAAATTTCGTTCCGATCCGTTCAGTAGTTTTTGAGAATGTCGTGATCAGTGAGTCAGTGGATTTGGCTTTTATATACAGTATAGTCTCTATAATCCGGCCGTTCAATACTCCGGCACGTCCAGTAATCCGGCGCTGTGTTTCCTCCGATTAGTCAGTAAATTTCTAGAAATTTCTAAAATATGTCTAGACGTGAGTCTCCACAACAACAGTACAGTAGTACGTCGGCGTCTGCTACGGGAAGTTGAATACAATGTGATTGTTGCGAGTGAGTCAAGTGAAGGCCGTGTTGTGAGTAGTACGGCTGCCGCACACACAGTAAACAAGGACTCGGCGCTCTGTGCCTACGCAACTGCAATAACTTGGGCGGAAGGGAGTTTCAGCTTCCGACATATTGGAAACGTGAAGGTCCCGGGTTCAATTCCCGGTCTTGGTCTATGTTTTTTCACTTGTAATTTAATTAAATATCCCTTGCTGAGGAAGTGTGTAAGCGGAAAAAATAAAATAAAATATTTCCTTTAATGCAAAGAAGCAGAAAAGCAGTTCAAACCATTTTGCTGTTGTAAAGTGTACAGTAGGTATTAAATTTTCATTTTGCGTATTTAGTGACTTTGTTCATCGATTAAAGTACATACTGTACTGAACCTTTCTGTTTCATATCACAGGTTATTTTTCATAATAATTAACGAAATTTCATTATACAGTACATAGTTAAAACGATTATTGTTAAATTTATTAATTTTTTAATTCACTTCCACTATTCCGACATTTTTGGTAATCCGGCCTTACTAATCCCCATATAGGGCCGGATTACCGAGATCCTACTGTATATAGATATTACTTTAAAAATCCTCAAAACATACTGCCATTTACTTTGACAAACATTATAATTTGTGTTTGACAGACCTTTTATTGCTACGTCCTATGTCTCTGGTTTCCCACGCTATCAGTCAAGGTTCAAATAACTAGTACCTTGGGTTAAGGGCACACTTACATCCAGCTTATTTACAGTTCTTTCTGTTTAAAGTGTACTGAACAATGTGTAAAATGTTTCAGACCAGTTTGCTTCCACACTATGAGTCTTCAAGCAGTGCCACCTCCAATGGTAAGTTTAGTTTAGTATTGTTACATTGGTGTTTGTGTCTATATAGCCTACTGCCATTGCCACCAATACTCCTAAGCTTAAAATAATGGTATCAGTGCAGATGAGGGCGATGGTACGGATATTTAGGAAATGGTTAGTTTAATTGTAGGTCAAGTATGATTTAATAGTTAATTAAGCAATGTTTTATGTAAGATTGTAAGAACATGGAAATAGGAAGTGTAGAAATGCCTGACATTGGCATAACACTCAAGATTTAGGTCAGTTTAAGCAGGCGGAAGTCTACTTTATAAATTTGATCCTGACCTAGAATTCTAAGGCCCTTATTAGACGAGGTGGCCATGTGACGTACATGGCGACGCAACTGGCTACCGAACCAGTGACCAGTCTCTCTCAACAGCTCAGTTTGCTGTGACTGACAGAGATGATATGACTGTGGTATTCATCCACAGCACAGCTCCAAATTGAAGGGTGTTTTTTCTACCTCACAAATGAATCTGTGTTCACTGTTTCCACCGACTTCTGGAATTTTGTCAGCATCTCTTCTTGTTTTTCTCCTTTCCTCCTACCTATTTCGCCACAGTTGCACCACACCTAGCTGTTAACAGGTCGCTGTGTGAAACAGTATACTAAGCACAGAGATGTACACAGACCTGGCGACCTAGTGTAATAAGCTCCGTATGCTACAACGCATCGCCAACTTGAGTAGCCACCGGATACTGGTGTGGCTACGGGGCTCGGTGGCCAAAGTCTGGCGACGTCGCTGGCTACCCTAGTGTAATAACCTCTGTAAGAATCAATGCCCGTTGACAATCTGGCGTGGCCTGGCCACCCTCGTCTAATAAGGGCCTAATGGAAAAGAACAAAATTTCACTTTTTTTCTATATATACAGAGTATAAAGTCCCGGAACGGCTCGTAACCTTATGGGTTACATAAATCTTTATATATATATATATAACTCTTCTGTGCATGTGTATATGTCACTGAACTTCCTCCTAAACAACTGGAGTAATTTTGAAGAAATTTGTTGTGTGTGTTTGAGTGGGTCCCTGGAAGGTTTAGATTCACAATTTGAAGGGGTGAAATGGGGTTGCTACCCTTATACAATAAATACAAATTAGACTAGTTAGCAAAAAAGTAGTTAGGCTAGTAAATTAAACTAGATAGTACATACAAAATATATGTAATATTATTTTTAAGGGATATGTAGAAAACTATATGCAATTTGATTACTTAAGTCAATTAAATGAAATTAAATAAAAATCGACTTACTTTTTCTATATTCTCAAAAACTACTCAACTAATTTTACTAAAATTTCATAATTTACACATACTGTATTAGTTTAGTACCAGGGTTTTTTTTAGAGAATATCACTACAAACAAAAATATTTAAATGGGGTAGCTAGCTACTCCTGTGCAATAAAAATAAAGTGCGCTAAATTAATACAAACTACAAATCAAAAATTATTTAATATTATTCTTAAATGATAAAAAAAAAAAAAAAACATTTGCAATTTAATTACTTAAGTCAAAGAGATGAAATGGGTTAACCACCCTTAAAATTAAATCAAGCATTGCCAGGTCCACTAGTAAAATATAGGCTACAATTGTTAGCCTATATATAAAAACTAGCTGGCACGATCCGGCTTTGCACGGATAGACAAATCAAGGTTAAATGTACATTAACAAAAAATGTATATTACATCAATAAATATGAATTACACTATGTAATTCTTATGGGGATTTTTAGTAACTTTGACCCTCCCAAACCTCCCCTAAAATTTCAAATTTTTTTAAACCCTTAGCGAGCACCTAGGACCCTAGAGGAAGCTACATAGTAAATTTCATTCCAATCCGTTTGGTGGTTTTTTTAGTAACTTTGACCCCCAACCCCCCTAAAATTTCGATTTTTTTTAAAACCCTTTCTTAGCAAGCACCTAGGGCCCTAGAGGATGCTACATACCAAATTTCATTCCAATCCGTCGGTGGTTTTGGAAAAGTCGTGTTTAGTAACTTTGACCCCCCTAAACCCTCCTAAAATTTCGAATTTTTTCAAAACCTTTCTTAGAGAGCACCTAGGGCCCTAGAGGGAGCTACATACCAAATTTAATTCCAATCCGTTCAGTAGTTTTAGAGAAGTCGTGATTTAGTAACTTCAAACCACCCCCCAAACCCTCCCAAAATGTCAAATTGTTTGAAAACTTTTCTTAATGAGCACGTATGGCCCTAGAGGAAGCTACATACCAAATTTCGTTCCGATCCGTTCAGTAGTTTTTGAGAAATTGTGATCAGTGAGTCAGTGGATTTGGCTTATATATATATATATATAAAAGATAAAGATGTATGTTAAAAACATCATGTAGGGTAAGAATTTATTTAATAGTTACTAACAAGTAGCCTAGT
>JAGFPH010025782.1:0-10706 GCA_018207615.1 Philaenus spumarius
ATTACACATAGGAAATAAATGTTCGAGCAAGTTTAAACAAAAACGTTTTTGCTTAAAGCAGTTTTGCTGGATAAGTGTGCGGCCGGCCTTAGAGCTAATTTTGTTGCAGCACGGAGCATTGTTCTGTCTGCTACTCATTGTGAAACTGCAAACCCGAAGTTTTATTCCATGAACGATCTTTTGACTGATAATTTTTTAAATATTTTAATTTTGTATATTTAATCTAAATTATAGTTTTAGTTGTGTTTCTCCTTATATAGCTTTCAATTGTTATTTATATTAAACAATATTACCAATCAAAGTATCGATTTTGCAAAAAATCCTTTTATTTTGTAAACTGGAAGAATCCTTCGTGTGTGACCTTTCGTGTTTTGTAATTAATGCTACTTCTAAAAGGTTAAGATGAAAATATTAAAATTTAAAGGTATATTCTTTTGGGGATAGACGCACACTAAGAAATGCTTTTGCAGTAGCCTATTTTGATTTTAAAGCGTAAAAATAGTGAAAATTCAGGGGTTCATTCAAAACCCTGTAACAGATAAAACAGCTGATTCGGATCAAAAGCATAGCAACACATGTTTGTTGAATTCATTAACATTCATTACCATAGCAACCAACTTGGCAAATTTAGAATCATGTAACTATTGTTCACAACTAACAGTTAGTTTTAGATTAGGTAATAGCAAACACAAACAAGATCAACGAAAAAGGCTTACTGTATTATAAGCCAAAGATCTGTGTTACATATTATATTGTTTCCTTTAGATGGCAATTTCAAAATTTGTTTGAAATGTTGATTATTGATTATTTAAACATTAATTGTGAAATTACAACACATTTGAATTATGGGGATGGTGTGTGTCTATTTCGATCTCGGTCTTATATTATGTATAGGTCACCACCACCCTACTTAGATTTGAAGTGCTTCTGTTCTGATCAATTGTCATTTCCGTGAAAATATCAGAGGATACAAATTCTGATTGCATTGGCATTGGCATCATGAATCACTTTGGGTTTAGTGAGCGAAGCGAGCAGTGGCGGAGCGCCTAGTGATTTATATAATCTTAAACAAAATCAATTTGAGCATGTTATATTTTCAACAAGTCTTTATAAATTATGCAGAAAAAGTTTAGCCGTGGTTATTTAAACTTATTTTACTTCAAGTTTACTAACCCTAACAAACTTTTACTTTTCTGCAATTAGTATGTTACATATCTCATAAAGAAATACATAAGTTTATTTTAGTTAAATTGATAAGCAGACATAATATGAATACGGAATTCATAAGGGAAATATTGTTGGTTAATGAATAAATAAAAGAACAGTTGTTAAAGTTACCTTGTTGATGGAAATAGGATCCGGGACGGATTTGTTTTAAACCATTCATGATATTATGCTTATAATACTAATAATAGTTTTTCATTTTCATATTTCTGTATATACAGGCTACAGTAAACCCTGTCTATGCTATAGACCTTGTGTAAGCATGACAACTGTCTAAGATGCAAGAAATCTGATGTCCCAAATTTCTAATAAAAAAAAAAAACATCTGAGGTAGATTATTTTTATAAATTTTAAGAAATTAGTATTATTGATTAATCTGGAAACCAGAAAAGTCCAGAAATACCAGTTATTAAATAAAATATTTTTTTCTCAAATTAATAAAATTTATACTGAGTGTTCATAAAGTCCCTTTAACCCCATTTAATATTTTTGTTATTGAAAATTAGTTAACAAAACTTTGTATATATCTTGTGTTGCATAACAGGACAATTTTTTTGACATATCTGAACCTTTATGACTTTGGGGGGCTTGAGGGGGGGGGGGTTAAAAATTTCAAATATAAAAGTAAATCATTGAATGGACAATCAAAGTTCAGGAAATTGATATTGTTATGATAACATCAAAGTAGGTTATTAATTTGTTGATATTATTAATAGGTAGGTTGTGTGTTTATTTTCCAGAACTTTGATTGTCAATTACTTTGAAACGAAGTAAGATATTAAGCTCTAGTTTGTGCCATTATGTTTCTTTTCTAATAAGCTTTTCAATGGTGTATTACATGACCTACCTTTATATTTAAAATTGTTAGCCCCCTTACAGGCCACCCAAGCCCTCCAAAATCATAGAGAGTCAGATATGTCAAAAAATGTGTCCTGTTATGCAACACAAGATGTATACAAACTTTTGTTAACTATTTTCAGTGACAAAAATAATGAGGAGAGTTAAAGGGACTTTATGAACACTCTGTATAGTATTATACACAGTGTTGTACTATTGTCGCGAGCACGGAATAAGGCGGGTGAGAATTTTTGCGCTGTTGCCAGATGGGACTGGCAAAGCAGGGAGCGGTCCAGTGTTGCCTAGTCCGAGCGCCACTGCCCACACCGACTATTAATAAAACTTGTATTTAAAACTGTTCTCGTTTTGAGTATAACGGTTAAATGTTTGTAAATATTTGTAAATAATGGGAAGTAAAGTTGTTCGCGTCCATGGAACCCATTAATCAACACGTGCTTCCCGGGTGGTGCTAAATGAACAACAGTTAAACAAATAATTAACCAAATCAAATCATTCAATAATTTAACCCGTTTATTAAAAAGTCGAATATTATTAGATTTATGTATCTATTCAATAGATTATTATTAATAGTTAATTATGATTTAAAAGTATATATTTATAACAAAATACTTCAAGATGCTCTTCTTTTTCAGTTATTGTTTTCTTTCACTTTATAATTGGATTTACACAACTTTTATAAAGTAACGAAAAGATTTACAAACACAATACAAAACAAATACTAAAATATACTTGATTATGAAAACTAATGAATAAAAACGTGAATCCAGAATAAATAAACAGCATGAATCCAGAATAAATAATGGAGCATTTGTGGCAGGACCTTTTAGTCGCACAATTTTATTGTCGTTAATCAACCACTTCAAAAACCAAAATGGTGCTTTGGTGACAAAAAATGTTTAAACAACAGTTGTAGGTGATTTCCTACAACTTTCCCGCTGATACAACTACGCTACTTGAAAAATAAAAAAAACCTTGCTTACTGAAAATTTTATGGTAGATGATTCCTAAACTAAAGTTTGTATTTTACTTTTTTAATGTGTACAATTACTTAAAAATCCTGTTCTTTTTTATTAAAGATAATTCAACCCATAAGTCACCTACGGCTAAGGAGAGCTAGCAGGTTACGCCTCGACAAAATTAAATATTCCGTGCTCGCGATAATAGTCACTATCTATATATTTCACTCGAAATCACTAATGATAAAACTCATCATGCTGCTCTGTGACTGTTTTATTTTGTTTGTGTACATATATATTCACAGTAAAGCATATCATTTTGAAATCGTAGTTCACTAGATAAATTTCATGTCGGTCAGGTGATCAATGTACAAAATATCTCATCTTTCATTTAAGCAATGCCTGTATTTAAACAATTTTAAGGCTCTTCTTTACCTTGAAGAAAACTCCCGAGTGCACCGTATAATTTCAATACAAAGGTCTGACTAAAGCCGCAAAATCGTTGAAACATGCATTCGTAATAACGTGTTTCGGATTCTATTTATAAATTAATAATCTGGGAAACTACTTTAAGTTATAAAGAAGGCTTTATATTTTTTACGTGTTAGCTTAAAATATGGAAATTATTGCTTAAAAAACAAAAAAATGCATTAAAAGTAAACTGTTAATTAAACTGTTGATTAAAATGAGTTGCCATCGATTTCTTTCGATTATGAGATATAAGACAAAAGCACAAAGCCTTTAAGAACAATTTAAGATGTTTCACAATTTTTTAGGTTGAAAAACGGCGTCCGAAACACGCTAGTACGAAGTGCATATTTTTGCTGTTTTACACAAGGTATAGAAGACCCTTAATGACTAGCGATCTTGAATGAGTGATTGATTTCATATCTATACAAATTCTCTCTTACAACCTGAACAATTTAATACTTTCTCTGTTTGAAAGAAAATCCGTTGCAAAAGATTTTATCTTAATCAGGTCTCACTATACAAATATTTGTACAATTTGGTTTCTATATTAACTTAATAAGGAATGGAAATTAAACATTGATGAAACACCATTATGACCAGAACACCATTAAATCCCTTTAAAATTAAATGACTCATAATTTTTATACAAACACCATTTATTTAATTTCTAAAAAATCTCAAACTAGAATGAGCTACAAATGTTTAATATTGTGAAACTTATGAAAGTCAAATGTTATGGAGGGCTAAATATTCCTGTGTAAATAGTATTTCCTAGATACAAAAATGCATGGTGGTTAGCATATTATGAAGTAGACAAGTTGTAGATTTATTAAAGTAGACTTTATTTTGTTATTATTAATATTTTTACTCTATCAAATGTTTTCAGGTAATTTTCAAAGCAGAAGATGTGGTAGTGCCTGATGTACCTGGAATGTTTACTTCATTCCGTGCTAAGGGTGTACCGCTATTTGTAGAGGTTCGGAAATTTAATGATGTCGGCCATTACAAGAAAATAATGGGTTACGATAAACCATTAGACTTCAAGCTAAATGATAGTAATGATAAGAAATCTAGTTAAAATATAGGTTATAATAATTAGTCTGCGAGTTTACTATGCTATTTATAAACATGTCGAATGTTGATTGTCCTGTTATTATTTGTGTACCTGAATATTATTTTTAAAAGAAATAAAAGTACATTTAAAAAACTAATTGATGTTTTATTTAGGTTTTCCAGAAAGGTATGCATTTTTTTTAAATGGAGGAATCCATAGACTTTATAAATTAGATTTTATAATGTATTTGTAAGCATATAAATGAAAATCAATAATTTTATTGTGAATCCAAATCCTTTTTGATATTTAAAATCCATTTTTAAGATTTTTGTATACTTTGTTTTACTTTATGTTAAACACATTTTAAATTATCATAAAATAAAACATGAGTACACAAAATTCTAAATTAAATTTAAAATAAAGGGAAGAATTCAGCGTCTTTGTGAGTAGATCAATCTCAAAATAGTTGGTTGAAACCCCTAAATATATAAACTTAATTTTGGAAATTCGCTCAACTTACATCAGCGGTTCAGCTGCGTAGTCGAATTATTCTAAATTTGGGTTATGAATGTCAATGATGCTTAAGTTGACATAATAGTTGAAATTGTTTAATATTACTTACTTAATTGAGACTATTTGCAAAAATTACAAATACAAAAATGTTAAATAAAAACATTGATATTTCTATGAAAATGAAACTATGTTTTAACTAGGGTCTATGAAAAGTTTGCGAATCTTTAATTTATATATTTTATGATATATATGTGCTCATATTACCCAGCCAATATTTGCCACATATTTGTTAATCTTAGTTATTTCCATAAACTCTTAAATCCTGGCAATGATCTTAAACAAATCACTTTACTCTTATAATGTTATTTCTTACCTAAAGTCCGTGATCTATTTTGGGTACTATAACACACAATAACTTTATTTTACAATTAGATCTATATTAAAATAAGATGGTCGACAAGGGTTACAATTATAAAACAATCTTTACTTGTGTATTATTACAGGTAATACATAAAATGATATTTATTTTTCAAAGAACAATATTATTAGATTAGGAATACTAAGTTTGATGATAAACAGGTTATTAATTGTTGTTCAATAATTTTTAAAGACACAAGATCTTAACTCGGTAGGTTGGAGCCGTCTTTTTCCCAAAGTATTCAAAAAGAAAACAAATTTAATTATAGATAACACAATTAACATATGTACAAAATTAATGAGAGCAAGATTATAAGGAATCGTCAAAAAGGTTATTTGGTTAAATAGATTGAGTATTATAATGGATCACTGAATTTACGATAATTTAAAGTTCAAAGGTTCTTGGTAAATCTATATGCATAACATATATATATATATTATTATTCACAGTTTAGTTTAAACAGATAAGTGATCCCTCTAAGGTAACTGGTTTGGTGGTTGGATCTTAAATAGACTAGGCCTAGTTAATTGGAAAGTTCTCACCCAATTGGTTGTTTGTTCGTGTAGATTAGAATTTGATAATAATTGTTATAAAGGAAAAACACTGAACTTCATAAGCTTCATATTTATTCAAATACCGATTCTTTTCTTTAAATTTCAACAGCCAAAATTGTATCAACTGCACTATTCAGTGGCCAACTCAACAATGTCCTTCTTTTGGGGCTTCTCTACCTTTCCAGGAAATGGATAATAACGCCTGATGAATCTTCATATCTTCTGGGATTTGGGTTTATTAATGTAATAGGTGTTTGGGAATCGTGAAGTGTGATTTATTGGAATTGTGTGGATTTGTTTTGATACATAACAATGTTTTACAATGAATTTAATATGATTTTAAACAGTTAAATTATAGAAAACACTTAAATAACTCCTTATTACAATAATTGCTATCTAATTTCTAGAATGTATATCTTATTCTTCGTATTATTTTCATTTGGTGACAAGAATTACGTGGACCAATCACAGCGTTTCGTGGGAGGAGCTTACGTAAATGAAATATCCGCCTACAATTAAATTTTGTCGGTCGGGGCTTCGGTTTTATATTTATAATAGCTTATCGGCGTTTATTTTAGATTTAGACCAAAGACATTTGAGATGTAAAAAATTGGTTCTTTTCATAGGCCTGGTTTAATTTTCTAATAAGAATGTATTTTTCTTGTAATCGGATTTATTCTGCCAACTTCTCTTCGATTTGTAATTAGATAGGCCTAGTTTCTCCTTGCGTTTTAACGTAAATCTTTGTCGATTGACTTGGTTTTATGTTGTTATTCTAGCTTTCCTGGATGCAGAATTTAGTTTTGAATATTTTTGATGTAGGAAATGTAGGTCTACAGATTCGTTTTGTAATTTTATTTTAATGAAATCGAGTTGAAAGTCGTGATTTGATCGTACCTTTTTGTTGTAGTATTTAGTGTTGCGCATAATTGTCGCTAGGTGTCGGGCGTGTATGACGGATTAACTAAATGAATGACATTCCAATTTGACTTCTATCTCTCTCGCTCCAATACTTATTTTTAATTTCGTTCTTATTTTATTTACAGAGTTAGGGAAATATTTGAATTGTAACATGGGTTCGGTTTTAAAATTTATTTTTCACTCGTTTATTTTCACTGTTGACTATTTCTCGACAATTTACACAATTTAAATTAAAGACTTTTAAGGTCGATTAATGAGGTCTACATTTTTTTTACCCTAGTATAAGTCAGGTTAAAAAGCTTTTGTTCTTTGATGTTTTAGAAGCCATATTAGAATTTTAAATATTTTAAAGTTAGGTTTAGGTAAACAAATTTTTCTGTAGTGTGAAGTTTTAACACGACAATTAAACTGTGAAAAGCTGTCTAGTTGTATTGTGAACTATTATCTAGAATTTCATTCACTGCAATTTAATTTGTTTGAATGTAGTTTTCCAAATTATTTAGAATTTTTCAACTTTATGTGATTCAAATTTTTGATCCAATGATTACCTATTATCATTCCAATTCATAAGATTTCCAATAATTTCACAGAATTACCCTTAATATACTTTACTTATGGATTATTGTTGCACTAAGCTACAGTAGCTTAGGTAAACAATGTTATATCATTGTATTTGGTTAACCTAATAGAACTCCGATCCAATGCAATATTTTGTTCCACTGGAAATTCGACTTTTTTGGCGCTATCTATTGGGGAAATGAAGGAAGCTATTTGAAACACCAATGCTTTCTCCCTAGCGCTACCTCGCGGCGCGATCATGTACTATTTTCGCGACAACCTTTTTCCGGCACACAGCCCCCGTATGGATGCAAGATCTATTTATTATTCATGATCTATGGTTATATCACAGAACATCTGGTACATATTTGAACAAACGTTCATATGGAAATGTACAGGAAATATTCTCTCTAATTTTTGAAAATCCTAATACTGTAAGTTCAAATATAATTTTATAGGTCATTCGATGGCCACCTTAGTTGAACTCGTTTGTATATATTATTATATTGAATTTAGTTCTACAACAGTTGCATAGTACTCTTATAATGAACTTCCATATTTTCAGAATGTGTTTTCATCTATTTGCAATTTAGCAAAAACTGCTATGAAAGTGTCAATACATTTTTTTAAAATTTTTGATTGCTATAATAAACATACATTTTTGATATTGCCATTAAAACTATTAATAATTATATTAAAATGACAACACAATAGTAAAATTTTTGTAGTTTGCACTGCAACTGTTTTGGCTAATCTGCTATTAGCAAGTGCTTGTTGCTGGGTTGTAGTGCTGCTAACAGTGAACATTTGAATAGTATGGTGCCAAGTCATTTTACTCTGAGGTATAAAATCAACTTTAGAATCCACACAGAAGTGTTAAACTAATTATAAATATTATAACACATCCAAATAAATATATGCAAAAAGTAGTTATTTCCGTTTTAAAATTCTGCCAGTGCTTACTGGATTTTATGATGTTAGTTATGGAAGCTGAGTGTGATGATAAGTAGAAAGGCATTAGCTTTATTTAAGTGAAAATATTTTAAATGTTTAAGAAAGTCAAGATGTTTTGCAGCACAGTTAACTTATAGGCAACACAAATAGTGATTTAATTTTAATGAAGGACATGACAATGTTATCGATTATGAACATATTAGATGTACATCTTTGGTCAATGAAGATTTGATGCATGCAGATGATAAAAAGAATATTGAAAATAGACTATTCACCATTATATTAAATTATTTTCATTTCTCAAAATTATGCCTGAGATACTGAAAGGTACAACAAATTTGATGTCAAAGTTGTTTACAGAATAAATTAATATAATGACACATACAAAACTTGGAGCTCAGGCATGACAGCTGTTTTGAACAATTATTGTGTAAACAACGACAAAAAGTAGTTAAAATGTGTACTTAATAACAATACAAATTCGGTTGTACAGTAATTATATTTATGTTTTTAACAGCGCTCCAAAACTTATTTTCTATTTCTTGTATAATTATTGTTTTTTATCTCGGTTTTCTTGTATTTAATAATTTTAATATAATTAAATTTTCTGATAAGAATTAAATAAGATGGTAATTATTTTGTGCCCTACCACAGAATTTCAGGTACTGTTCTTATGTCTGTTATATTGTATTTAATGTTGAACTGCATGGTGTTCTTGTAGGAGCAGCTCTTGGTATTTTCACATATAGTCAACTCCCGATTATCTGGGATAATTACCGGCAAGACCATCACGGATAATGTGAAATCCCGGTTAAAGCAATTCGTTATAGTATAGGGACCAAATACAAGGTATTATGCAAGAATTATAAACATAATGGTTATACTGTACCTTTAATCACTCCTAAAACGTATAAACAAACACAACATTATTCAGATTGAAATAGCAGTACAGCAATATATTATTTACAATGTTCAAACACGATTAAAATAGTCCAGAATGTTCAACAACGATTATAATAGTCCGTCAGAGTTTTTTCGCGTTTGCTTCCTTTTTCAAAGACTAACTCAGAGCTGTGCCGTGTGCACTTTCGGCCAGAGATGTTACGTCAATAACAACTGTTACTTAGTAACTGCAACTCTATAAGTAGCAGATTATAACTGCTACTCTATTCTCTAACAATACGTGAATAGATGCTACTCGTGATTGCAGTAGCATCAGTTTCGTGTTAGTCGTTATTCGTTTACTACAAGGCCGCCCGCCCTCCTGTCACCCGCATTTTTTCACTTCTCGCACCACCACCTCTCTCGTCTCTTGGCCCGGTTGAGCCGCAACCTGTATAAACCGATCCCGTTTAATCGGGAGTTGACTGTAGTAAAAAGAACATGTTTATTTTGTGGTTTTTAAAGTGTGTTTTGCTTGGTGAACATGTGTAATGGAATGTATAAAATACTATTTTTGTTTTACTAGTATTTTAAAAAGGGTGTCACATTTTATTTATCTTCAGATTTTTTTTTGTATGTACAGTAAATTATTTAGTACACATATTTGAATGTTATCCCTTATGGTAATTTCTACTTCTTCGGGACTACTCTTATTAATGTCATTGCCGACATCATGAAAGTTGTGTTTTTGTTGCAAACAAAGCTAAACTAGCAACTTGTGCAATTGACTAAATACTTTGAAATGACAATTTGTAAATGAATTTAGACCTTACTCTAAAGGTTTCATACCCAAACATTCTGACATTTTCTTATCTTTCACCATTTCAAAAAAATTACCTCAAACTTCAGTTTTTATTTCGATAAAAGGAAAATCTAGAACATATTTAAAAGAATTTTATAATAACATGGAAAATTAGTAGTACCGTAAATGGAGTCCAATCAAGTAACCATTTATAAAAAATACCTATTTACAGTTTTAATCAAATGTCTGACTTGCACATATGGTGAACTGACTTACAATAACTTAAATATAACCGGTGGTTACTCTCAACTATATGGCGAATAATCATAACTTGTTGCTTCAAGAACTGTTGAACTATTAAATCCAGGGATAAACTGCTTCCATCTGGAACTGAAATATTATGTATTACACATTTAATTAGTTAAAAAATTACCTGTAAAGACATAGGAAAATCCTGAAATTATATTTCCAGAGAGAGAGTAAAAAAAGCAGTATATTTGGCGATTAAGTATGCCATACATGTACTTTTTTATGTGCACTA
>JAGFPH010025784.1:0-10703 GCA_018207615.1 Philaenus spumarius
GTAAGTTGGGAGAAAGTTTGTGTCAGTTAACTGATACCGTTTATTTTGTTTGAACTTTATACTGCCTATTGACAGAAGTTGTAATTTTAGATTTATAAAAAATAGTTTTAAGTTGTAATTTCTAAAATACCTAAATAACGTTTGAACTTACTCTTTGTTGCTGTGAAGTTGTTTCCTATAAACAAAATAGGCCTACTTAGATTTAATTTACCGACTATCAATACATTAAATAGAGTGCTACAGTATTGTTTTCTGTCTCCATACTGTTTTGTTTGTATAGGTTAATTATTATTACTTTTCTTTTTTATAACCTAATTTTGTATCAGAATATTTTGTTTGACATTACTTTTAAAATAGGGAGATATTTTCTATTATTGTATTTTGTAAATTAGATAAACTAATTATTATTATTGATCCTAAGTATGTTTTGTGGGATATAAGCTTGAGAAAATAAGTGTTTTGTACAATTTATAAATATTAATGTAGCCGCTTTTAACATTTTAAGGAAAAATCTTAATTTTTGATTTACGAATGATTTATTACTTAAAAAGAAGTAGGATGGTCGATGAACACTAAGAGTTATGAACATCTAGGTAACACTGGTACAGTACTCAATGTAAGCTTTTTTTTTCAAAACTGTATAGCCTATAACTCGATGACTATAAAAATTAAAGTTATTAAATAATTTGTTAATTATAGATAAAGTCTATATTTTAATGGGACACTTCCAATATTGCATACCTCATACAGTTTTCGAAAAAATTACTGTATAAAAGTAGGAATTTACAAAAAGCTTTGAGGGAAATTTGTTTCCCGATATGGATATTAAAATATACATAATTTTATGGAGAACAGAGCATTTGTATTTAGTTTATGAATAATGCTATCACTTTTCAAATTATTCAGCATTTGTGATTTCCAAAATATTAAAAGGTACAAATAATATTTTAATTTAATTGAAATATACATCAAGAGATGAAGAATTAAAAGAGGAATATTTATTGAAAATGTTTTCACTAAACTTTAACCATTTAGAAAATAGTGTTTTGAGGATTTCCAGGTTTTCGGGATGTAAGACTTTTTTGAAAAACTATTGAACATAATTACACAAATGTTTTGCATTTTTAAAGGACTAGAGTCTCCACTTTCATTTTTACCTTTTTCTCCAGGAAGATATCTCTGAAAATGTATATCCGATCAATTAAAAACTGTTGATTCAAGGAAAAGAAATAACTTGTTTAATAAGATTAGAAATTTTGTAAGGATTCAATTTACGTATTTAGAAAAATATCTGAAAAGTAGTAAGTTTATAAAGTTTTCCATATCTCAAGCATATTAATTGAAAAATAGCATAAATTCTTTGTGAATTTTAAAATACTTGCTGATAGAAAACAAACTTGTTGAACGCATATAATTTTCTTTGTAATCGATATTCTCCTAGGCTACGCTAACAGTACTCGTAGAAGGGTCTCTACTAACTACTGAGGTACGAAATATAGCCATAGGCAATGATTAAATCCCCTCTTTTCCAATGTAAAGTAAATAGTGCATGTGCGGTTAAATCCGCGCTTAGTCATGGCGATGGACATTTTTTGCGGCTTTAACCGCGCTCATCACGGAACGTGTTAATATAATTCCTATGAAATTATTGTAAATAAAATAAATTGGTATATAAATAAAGATACTTATTGTTACATTTATTTATTTTGTTAGTGCATAAATTTATCTACCACATCAGTAGTAATTAAATTTCAATAGACTACGCTGTTAGTAATTAATTAATCGTAGATACAGTTTCATTAATCTGTGTTGTACAATATATGCTTTTTATAATTTTTATGAGTACCTTCATCTATTTTAACTCAAGTTTTCAAGAATTCTGCTTTTACTAATGCACATAGCAATTTCAAAAATTTTCGTAACAAGTTCGGAGTATTACAAAGCCTCTAGAAACTTTTCTGTAGAGTTACAATTTCCACATAATATCAAATAATTATTTACTACAACAATGATTAAATTCAATAAATGGTTGATTGTTGTTTCAGCAGCCGTTGTTTTACCAACATCAACATATCGTCGGCTTAGAATGAAAACCTCATATCTCAGAAAACACAAATTTTACAGGAGGTGAAAAAAACTTTTCCAGCAATGTGTTTTAGAATTTACTACTTTTTATGTAAATATTATGTTATTATATGTATTTTGTTTTTATTTAAGAGTTTAACCAAAGCCAATTTTGCTTTTTTCATATTTTAATATGAATTACGTGGTTTTACTACTTGTCGTTAAATTATATAAGTGTTTTTCATTTTTAACGTTGAAATAAGTGGTTTGACTTTTATTGAACTAAAACAATGTTAAGAGGTTTTTACCTGCACATTGAGATTGATTAAAGTTACTAGTAATTTTACTAACATAAATTTTATCAATTTTTAGATTTTTTTTTGACAATGTAAGTCTAACAAAAGTTTAAAAATATTTTTTAAAGTTGTACTCTTTGTAAAAGTTTTATAGAAGACAATAAATAAATACATAACTGTAGGAAAATTTTATTAAATTATTAGAAAAAAATACAAACCTGACATTATTATTATTATATTATTAGAAAAAATATTTGCTTAACATTACTGAAAACATTTAAGTTCATAAAGTTGCATGATATAATAAAAATTAACAAATAACTAAAAGGACATCAAATTATGTAATTAATTAGAAATTACAACAAACTTCCTTTCTAGACAATATTAAAAAACATTTTGGTTCAAAAGTCTACATTGGCTGGAATGATACATGAACATGTTTCCCTCTCACATAACTTATTTCCAGATTTTGTTAAGTGTGGTAATGTGTCGTAGTAGCTATGTACTTGGCGAGGAAGTACAGGTTTCATTTCTTGCAAGTGCTTGAATTTGATTGCCTGAAGGGGAACTTTGTTTTTATGCAAGCATTTTATTTCAGTCTCACTTGATTGACTTTTTATTCTCCTAGGAAGATTGGAAAACTCATCTAGGAAATCTAATTTTACTTGAATACTTCCATCAGGTGTGTACTTTATGCACTTTAAATTTGTGACAATTGGATCACCCTTTTTTTGTCCAGGTCTTATAGATGACACGAACTGCAGATCACTGAACTTTTTTAAAAAAAACTGTGCTGGAGGTAGTGCACTTTGAATGGTTCTGGATTGAGCCTTGCCGTTTTACAAGCTTCAGTATAGCCAACTGGGGAATAAATCTCCCGGTTCTTCAATCTTCTTTCTATACAACTATGCATAGCGTCACACTCCATCTGGGTGTGTCCTTTTTCTAAAAATTTTTGAGTAATGACGATGTCCAATTGTTTTGAAGCTAAGAGAAGTGTGTTAGCCAAAGTTGCATTCCTATTTTGGTATGTACAACCATCACTATATATAATAATATTATTACATGTTTCTTTCTCCACTTCATTTGTAAGAAAATAATACAGAATGCTTGCGAACTCATCAGCATTCAGTTCTCCTTCGGTTTCGTCCCATAAGTAGCAATGGCCAGTCCCTGTTTTGAGATTATACAATGTAAAGTTGTGGACTTTAAGCTTTGTGCGATAATATAATGCTGACGCTTTTAGAGAAGGGCAAAGCAAAACGGCCTGTAGATCCATTGTAAATACTGAGGTTCTGTTATCTGTACTCGTCTTGTCATACTCTTTTTGCTCTCTTGCCTTGTCTTTCCTTGTGATGTGCTGTTTAAATTCTTCTTCTGACAAGTTCCCAGTTTTATAAGCACAGCAAGTGTCGCATTGGTCTTTTTTGGGGCTAAACAATGACAAGTTGCACTCATCAAAAACAGAGTGAAATATAAAAATGGATAGTATGAGGCTATCTTTATTTTGAGATTTACAGAAATCTTTATATAGCCTGAAAAGTTCTGCCTTAGACTGCCACTTAGGCTCAAGGTAAAGTTTTGTTGAGCTCTTTCGACAATAATGTGACTCAAGTTTTGGAAGGCTTTCAAAAAATGCTAGTAAAAGCTTTCTTTCTTCGCTGAATCGGACTGGTCTCAAACAGTCGACCTTTTTTGTTTTTATTTTCTTCATTACTTCTGTGTTTTCTTCATTGGTTTCAAAAACTGTTCGATCTGATCCCTTTGATACCCAATCATGTACTGCCCACTCTCCAATACAAAGAGTAGCTAGGAACATTCTTTTACATACTTTAATGCGTTCCTTAGTTTCATTTGGTTTTAAATAGTACAAGAAATAATAATTACGCCGAGAATTGCCAGGAACCTCTGTAATAAAAGCATTAAGCTTAGTAAACACAACAAACATTTTATAATACACAAATATTTCATAGTAGCGGTACCATAATATAATGAACACTAAAGTATGAAAAAGAAAAGTTAAAAAAATATAATAATTATGATTCATATTGTTCCCTATAAGTTTATAATTAAACCTACCCTTTTTGTTACTAGGCCTATTAGAATTCGATGATTGTTTTAAAGCCAGCTCCAGTAGCAAATTGGTTCGCCTGAACCTACTCATAATCTTGTTTTCTGAAAATAAAATAATTATATTATTAAGATTTATTTTAATGTGTTAATATAACTAGTTGATAAAATCAATACACATTAGGACAAACTAGGATTACTTTTTTTAAATTGGTCTTTGGTACAGTTTGTAGGGTTTATAGGTAGGCCTAGGTCTTAAATAAAATGAAGTTTTAAAAAGAAAAAATTGCATTTAAC
This sequence comes from Philaenus spumarius, assembly GCA_018207615.1. Lineage (NCBI taxonomy): Eukaryota > Metazoa > Arthropoda > Insecta > Hemiptera > Aphrophoridae > Philaenus > Philaenus spumarius. The sequence goes on from JAGFPH010025784.1 coordinate 4,728, forward strand.
AAGCCAAATTAATATAGGCCTACAAAATTGAAAGTATTTGGTAATTCAGTGTTGGACTAATTGATGTAGAGTTCATAAATTTATTTGAAAATTACCAATTTTAGTTTAAGATAGCCATTCACAATGTAAACCATGTAAATCAACACTCTTAAATGAGGTGCAAGCTTATTATCCTAACCACAAAATCAATTTTGCTAAATGTGAAAACCACGTATATTTGAATTACGAGTTTTTCGTTCTAATACTTTCTGGCCTAACCTTTATACTTGGTTTTCACATCTAGATGTAGCATTTCAGAGTTAAAATTATTATGAATATTGAGTACTATTACAAATATAAGATATATAAGTAGAAGTGTACTTACTTAGTGATGGTATGTGTGAAAATGTTATGTCTAAAACTGCTGAAAATCATCCAAAAACATACAACAAATGTCACAGTTTATACGTGGTTTCCTCACTTAACACTGTCTCTTAACAATATACGTGGTTTCTTTTTTCCTCTGTAGAGAGCAGCACATAATTTAATTACCTATTTTTGGCTTATTATTAGTTGAGATACAAGGTTTTCAACCTAGTGATGCAATAAAAAAAATTTGATTTTTTTTGAGATACGAGGTTTTCATTCTAAGCCGACGATAAGCTCCATAAGCTTATCATGTAAAAATTGAAGAGCCTTATGTAAAAATTTAATAACATTAAAAATATTTAACCGATTTTAATAAAATTTTAACCACACATAGAAAACATATCTTTAATAATAATATGAAAAAATCAGATTGTTACAACAAATTTTAATACCTTTACTGATTAAGCCTATAAAAATTACTTTCCGATATCTTAATTCGGTGAAAAATTGTTTGTTCATGTCTTCAGTAAAATTTGAATAACTTTAAAAATAAATATATAACCGATTTTAATAAAATTTGAACCACATATAGAAAACATATCTATAATAACAATTTAAGAAAATCAGCTCGTTAGAACAAATTTTAATACCTTTACTAATTAGGCCTATAAAAATGACTATTTCAAATTCGACAAATGGTGAACAATATTTTTTTTATTTTGAATTATTTGACATTTATTTTAATTGTGTATTGGGATAGGAATATAATAAGTTATAGAGAATTTTATTGTGAATCCAAATCTTTTTTAATATTTAAAATCGAATAAGTTATATATATCAAAAGAATGTACAATATTTTTTAAATGTATTGTAAAATTTTGTTTACAAAGTATATACGTTTTCGATAGGTACCTAAAAATTTAATAATAATAATTTATAAATCAAATAATTTATCATATCGTGATGATTTTTCACAGAATGTGTATAATAATTTCTGATTATTTTACACATTAAACTCTGTATTAAACTCTGATTTTAGATTACCGGTACTAGAATTTAATAGTCTACTTATAGCTAGTAGTCTAGTGCTAATACTCGTACGTATTTAGTTTTTATTTTATTTTGTTTGCGGCATTATTGGAACCCAAATAAACAATGGACATGCAGTTGAATGACAATATTTAATTAACCTTAGATATTTAACTCATAACACACTTACAATCCTAATTGTACACTAGCAAAACTTCCAATCGGGAAGTAAATGGATGAAATAGTTGACATGTAAAAGAGAAATGAAAATCAGTAGTTTATTATTGATTGCAGTCGTATTTACAGGGTATATTATTATACACATTCTGTGAAAAAAATCATCAAGATATGATAAATTATTTGATTTATAAATTATTATTATTAAATTTTTAGTAGGCCTACCTATCGAAAACGTAGTACTTTGTAAACAAAATTTTACAATACATTTTAAAAATGTATATATCGTTTGATATATAAATTCGATTTTAAATATTAAAAAAGATTTGGATTTACAATAAAATTCTCTATAACTTATTATATTCTTATCCCAATACCGGTACACAATTAAAATAAATGTCAAATAATTCAAAATAAAAATATATTGTTCACCATTTGTCGAATTTTAAATAGTAATTTTTATAGGCCTAGTCAGTAAAGGTATTCAAATTTGTTCTAACAACCTGATTTTATTAAATTGTTATTATAGATATGTTTTCTATATGTGATTCAAATTTTATTAAAATCGGTTAAATATTTTTAAAGTTATTCAATTTTTACTGAAGACATGAACAAATTTTTCACCGAATAAAGATATCGGAAAGCAATTTGTATAGGCCTAATCAGTAAAGGTATTAAAATTTGTTGTAACAATCTGATTTTTTTATATTATTATTAAAGACATGTTTTATATTTGTGGTTAAAATTTTATTAAAATCGGTTAAATATTTTTAAAGTTATTAAATTTTTACATAAGGCTCTTCAATTTTTACATGATAAGCTTATGGAGCTTATGAGAAAGTGGGTCCCGATGACGTCACGAGTTACTGCGCATCCACTCGTGAACCCTACCGTTAGTATTCTATATACCGTGGTCCAGTCCTTATATTCTATAGCCCTGCCTCTACCCAAGGTTTCTATCTAGTGACCTTGACCTCTACCACCTGTCCTTGTTGAAAAAGTTCGGAAGGTTATGTACCATTATGAATTGTTACTTGTTACAATATTATCATATTTTTAAATCAGAATTATTAAACACATTATTGTCTTTTATAAGTTTGATTCTATTATCAATTGAAGTACAAATTATTCACTAATCAATATTTGTGTATAGCTACTGTATTTAAAACAGGTATAAACAAATATATTCATTTAGGCATTTTATTTATAATTATTTTGAATTTACAATTTGTTTCTTTGTACTTTTAAGTAGGCCTACATACTAGAGTTGATAAAAAACTAAGACAAGTATTCAATTAATTAATAATAGGCAGTCATTAAGTTAAATGTTATTCTTATGAGTAATTTTGCTTTGTTCGGTCCTTAATTATTTCAACCAACAATTATTATTTTCGTCTAAGATATTTTTTATATTTTAGTGGAGGAGAAGTTGTGGACTTGTACTTGAAGTCAGCAATTGAAGGTGTTATTATAAAATGGGCAACACAGATTAATGACATCCTTACTGAAGACTCAACGCAAGCCTTTGCAAATGGGCAAAATCCTACCCCCAGTGCTGGTAATTATTCTACAATAAGAAATATAATTTTGAAGTACTTTTGAGTACTTTGAGTGGGTGAAACAAAGTTAGGTGAAACTTACTTTACATTCAGCATAATGTAAACATATTTATCAGAAAGTTCTTATTGTCTTGTTTTAGTAAGTTTAAAAAAAATCGGATGTGATGTGTTGCGAACTCAGGCATTGGTTTTATGTGGATACACATATTGTATAAGTGGGCAATACTTTTTTGCAAAACAGTACAGTAAATATGGGTGAACAGTCACTGTTTTCATGTAGCACAAGATATATAATGCATACAAAGTCATACTTAGAAATGTTGTTGATGATAGGTGTAGCTGGACTAGATTATCCCATTATTAGATTACTCAGAGTTACTACATACAATGTAGTAGGCTACAATGTTTGATTTTACTTGCGGCGAGGAGGAAAGTAGCGGGTCACGTGATCTACTTGCGGCCAGAACTTGCCTGCCTAAGCATGCACTTGCCGATACAGACAAGTGTCAATCAATTCAATTCATTGTCTTTTTCACTTGTGAAGGCTGTAGTTGAGACAATGGATGCAAAACAAATTGCTACCATCGTCAAGAAATATGTCAAGTGGTCTCCAAGTGACATAATAAAGTTTTTAGATATAGCCCATATCAGAGCTACGAACTTCTGTGGAATATTCGTCACGAATGTTATCTGAATAAAAATAAAAGAGAAATTGCAATGGCTAAATTGCTTGAGGAACTAATGGGTCATGGCCTTGAACTTTTTGCGTGCAAAAAATAAAAATGTAAAAATTACTTATAGGCAAGAATGCATAAGGTCATGGAATCTAAATCAAGTGGAAAAAGTAAAAATATAATTTTTCATATATTTTTAGTAGTATAATTAACCTTTGATACGATGCAATTAGACTATACGGCCGGCCTCCACTGGAAGCGACACCGGATGGGATCTGTCGCCTGTTTACACGCGACTTCTCATTGCTATAAGCATTTAATGAGTATGAGTATGTCTATACTCATTAAGAAAAAAAGTAATGAAAATTTTAGAATTTATGTAGGGTCATTTTATGAATTGTTTTGACAGGTTTTTTTTAACGTGCGTTGGAGGTGCTAAGTTCGTTACCGTCAACATTATTCGTATCTTTTTATAGGCCTAATCGTTAAACGGTCTAAACATTAATGCAGAAACTTCATTTTTGTATAGTTAGTTTATACATATACTATTTATATGTGGTATAAATTTTATTAAAATCAGTTAAATATTTTTAGAGAAAATGGGGTTTTACTGAACACGCGTTTTCAATATCTGAAAGTGTATGTACATGTCTTCGGTAAAAATTGAATTTCTTTTAAAAAGTTCAATTTATTTTAATAAAATGTATACTACATATAAACAATATATGTATGAACAAACTATAAAAAAAAAAATGGGTTCCTATACAAAGTTTTAGACCTTTTAACGATTAGGCCTATAAAAAGTTACGAATAAAGTTTACGGAGGCGTATTTGATAAGTGACGGGTTCGTGTAAACAAAGGGCGGTGTAGCCTATGAGCTAATTAGTAGTGTTGAGATTGTTTAAAAGTAATTTAAAATTTTTGCAATGAATTGAATTTGATAAGGCTTTGATGCGGTCATCAGGTTTTTACAATCCTCAGGTACAATGTGAGTCAGGTTCGCTCAAAATCACAACACATTCGTCAATTACTTCATTAAAAGCTTCATTAAATTCTTCGTCGGTATTTGACATTTTAAAATGATAAATAAGTAAATATATTTACTTGTAAAATATTGCACTGATCTGTACTCCCACGGTGCTCGAAGTATAGTGGTGGCAAGTACTTTCTGATTCTCTGGCTGCAAGTACCGTACTTGCCACATGTAAAGGTATTTTGTTGCAGCAAGTAGTAACCTCGCCAGTACTTGTGGCAAGTACTTGCTTCTTCTACTTGCCCCGTCTATAACACCCTTAAACCACATCTTCTGAACTAGTGAACCGATTACATAACCGAATTGGTATAGTGGCTTCATGTAAGCTGTGGAGATCTAGCAAGAAAAGAATTTTTCAAATATGCTTCCTTGGGTAAAAAATCGCAAAAATCTACAAAAAAAATTGTATCCACTAAATTAGAACAAGTTGCTATAAGAACAAAGTTGATATTAGTATTCCTTATAGGTTAAATAATCGAATTTTTATTTATTGTTTTCGGAAAGTGGAAAACTACTGGGAAAGCTTTAGTCTAATCTTTTTAACCATTTAAACTAACAGTAGTATTAATATTCCTTTAATGTTGCAGGAATTTTTTGTCTATTTTTGTTTGTTTAGCCTATAAGTTATAGGCCTATACCCCGCGCGCGATAACTTTTCACTTGGGACTTGCACAGTTTGGCAACGCTGCGGGTCGGCTCGCTACCCCATCCCACTTATCAAATGTATCCGGTTGGACGATGACTCACAACTAGGCTCCTAGTAAAATTACACTTTTTCTTCAAAATTAATGAAAAGTTCATTATGACTATGCATCTTAAAGATAATTTTCTAACAAGAAATAATATATAAAAATGTTTGTAATCCGACAACTAATAGTATTGGAAAAAGGGTAAACTAAATATATTGTGATCGTTTTGCGGAAAAATTAACATTTAAATATAAAACAAATACTATTAACAAAATAATAAATTCAAAATAATATAAACTTTCAAAAATGTCGTTTTTAACCTGCTGACATTAAATATCTTATTGTAAAAAGTACAATACAAAGTAGGCCTACTTTTTTTTTATACAAAATGGCGGATTACGGCTAAACTAAGCCAAAATCGAAAAATGTTATACTACATTTTCGACTTACTTTTGCATGTAAAATC
>JAGFPH010025786.1:0-10703 GCA_018207615.1 Philaenus spumarius
TTGAATCCTTATTTAGAAGATAGGGAGAAAATAAAATTCATAAGACGCCATCTAAAGGGATACGCACTCGAATGGTATAATATAACAGATCGCGAAGAGATGAAGTATGCCGAGTTTAGGGAGGCTTTTTTGAGTAATTACTGGTCGCTCCAAAAACAAAAAGCGGTCAGGAATTATATAGAAAATAATAGGTATGTAGAAAGGGGAAACGCTAGCAGAACCGAATATTTCTGTATGGTAGTAAACAAAGCGCGAGATTTAGAACCCCCCCTACCTGAAAGTTTCCTTGTATTCACGGTGATGCAACATTTCAGCGAGCAAATAAGATTAGCCAGCATAGGTAAACCTAGCGAAACCATTCAAGACGCGATAGAGTTCTTAAATAATGTAGACATGATTGAGGAAAATCGGCGAAGTAGACCCCAGGACGCTCAGGAAACGGAAAACAGGCATAATTTCACACCTCGGAATAACCCACCAATCCACAGATCCTATGCTCAAAACCCAAGTAACTCTAATCACCCAAACTCCAATAAACCACGTCCTTCCAACTCAAATCCTAACCAGAAGCCGAAAAACTAAGAAATGAGGTTCTGACAAAGGATGGATTTTTTCGGAATGACAGGGCCGATGAAAAAACAAGAAAACAAAGAAATAATACTAAAAAATTAAATACGCGTGTAAACACCGAAAATTTAGGAAATAAAAAAGTTACTCCTTGTAGTAGAATCGAACCTGAAGTAGGCGAAAACATCGTCGAAAAGGAGCGCGAACGTCAGCCTAAGCAGTTAGGTAGTTTAAATGTAAATATTAGGGAAGGCTTGTTAGATAATAGAGATGAACCAGTTATAGAAGAAAAACCGTTAGAAGAAATACCCGCGATTCCAGTAGAACTTGGAACGAATGCTAGTTACATGGAAATTGACACCGGAGCCGAAGTAAGCGTTATCCAGCAAGATTACCTCGAGCAATTGAAGGCGGAAGATGTCAAAATCTTAGAATTACCGGTAGCGTGTTTGGAGATAATTGGTGCATTAAAAGGAAAGGTGCAAAAAATCAGCAAGCAAGTCCTAATCGAAGTTAAACTGGTTGACAAAAGCGTAGATTTACAATTTTTGGTAGTAAAAGGTCTAAAATCTAGAATAATTATGGGATGTGACCTTTTATATAGTTTACAGGCAAAAATAAACATGCAAGAAAAATTTGCAATGTTCAAAATAGGTCAGGAAAATGTTAAAATCCCGTTTATTGATAAAAAAGTTGCAATAACACGGTTAAAAGGAAAATGTTTTAATATTAATTCCCGATACTATAAAACCAATAAAAAGAGCAATTTAATTAAATCGGAGGTAATTAAATCCGACCAAATCGAGGCAACGAATACTGAACTCAAAACAAATAAAGTAAATATTAATCAAAGTAGTACGAACGAGTTAGTAAACAAAGCTGAAATCGTTAATGGACCGGAAGTAGGTGAGACAGGCATTAATGATGTAATGGAAGGGAAGTGCGGCAGCAGTCAAGACAGGAAGCCGGAGACAACAGCTAGGAAAAACAATAAGGTTAGGATACAAAACGAAGAGAGGTTGAATAAGATGATATCGAGGGAGGTGTCAGTTCAACGAAGGAAGGGGCAGAAAGCCAAACAAAATATCGTACCGAAGATGCTATCAAAAGAAGCCAAGGACGAGATTCCGCGTGATAGGGCATTAAAAAGGATTAATGTTCCAATTAATGTTAGGTATAATGGTGAAAAGATTCCAATTACCAACAAAGCGTCGCGGCGCAATCAATGTATCCATAACTGTGTATATTCTAGTAAACGTTGTAATCCAAATAAGGCGAAGTCAAGCACTACACTACACTGCAATTTTTCCGACCACTCGATGAATAATAAAAATAATAAAAAATATAAAAACAATAAACCAACTTGTAAAGAATTAATATCTGTAGGAGGAGCAGAAACACGTAACCAAAATCCACTGTTTAATATGCGTGGAAAAATATCGAAAGTTAGATTTAAAAACACTGCTACTTCTGATGTAAATAAGACTAAATTAAGTAGGAAACACGTTAGGTTCAAAGAGAAAGTAGGCCTAATTGAAGATCAGCTGTGTGGTCTTAGACAAGGAGGGAAGACGGTAACCCGAGCAAAAGGGCATGTAGCGGTTCCAATGAAGAAATGCAATAAGATAACTTTAACAAAGGAGTATAGTCATGGTACTATACTAACGGAACAACAAGAAGGCCTATTGCAGAAATTAATAGAAAAATATCATACAGTTTTTTCTGAATTGCCGGGACTGTGTAAAAATTGCGTTCATGAGCTGAAGGTTAATGCAACAGACACCTTTGTGAATCGTAATTACCCAATTCCCATAAATAACGAAAACAGCGTAGGACAGGAAGACCAACGGAGAGTGCGAATCCAACAAATAAGGATGAATCCAGGTTTTACACAATTATTGCAGGATTGGAGAAACAGACAGATGGCAAACCCTGAATGCTTAGAAATAATACAGGATATTGTAAATAAAGTAGATTATAGAATTGAAAATAATGTATTATGTAAATTTGTAAACGGAATATTGAAAATTGTAGTACCAGAGAACACGGTAAAAGAATTCATAAAACAAGTGCACGAAACGTACGGTCACGCAGGAAGAAATAAGATATATAACATGATTAAAAATAGGTGGCATTTTAAATATATGAACAATCGAATTATGGAAGAGATTAGAAAGTGCGATATTTGTCAAAGAGCGAAATACCCGAATCAATATTTAATAGGTCAAAGTAGGCCAATCATAACAAATAATATAGGCCGAGTAGTGGCGATTGATTTCTTAGGACCACTACCAAGAGGTTTAGGAAATGTACAACATATATTAGTGGTAGTGGATATTTTCTCTAAATATGTAAAACTGTACACAGTAAGAAATCCTACGACCGAAAATAGTATAGATAAAATGAGGCAGTACTTTGCAGAAGTTGGTAAACCCGAAAGTATCCTAACAGATTATGGTAAGGCGTTTACTTCAGGGAATTGGAAGGAGTGGATCCAGGAAGAAAGAGTTCGGCATGTACTAATCCCTATAAGACATCCACAAGTAAATCTGGCGGAGAGGGTGAACCGAGAAATTGTGCGAATGCTTAGAACATATTGCTACAACCGACAGGCAAATTGGAAACAATACCTAGAGTATATACAGGATGTTCTAAACACAACGCCGCACGACACCACAGGATACACCCCTCAGGAAATACAGTTTGGCCAGGAGGCGAGGTACGTGTGGGATGAAGTCTTCCCGAGGGAACAACCAAATCCAGGAGAAGAAACGGTGCGCGAAAAACACCAGAAGTGCCAGGCCAGGATCATAAGGGCCGGAAACCAACGAGCTGCTAAACAAAACCATGGTCGCAGATTTACAAACTTCAATGTAGGGGATTTAGTGTTAGTAACACAGAACACTAGCATTATGGCGAGTAAATTTAAAGGCGAGACCAGAAAACTGTTTCTTTTATACACAGGACCTTTCCGAATAAATGAAAGAGTAGGAAATAAAACCTATATTGTAGAAGACCGGGTTACAGGAAGAATAAAGGGAAAATACGATGTTCGAGATCTCAAACCATATATTCAATAAGTAAAGTTGTCATCCAAAAATAAATTAACACTGTAAATATTATTGTATTGAAGAAAAGGTAGGCCTAATGCATAAAGTGATTAGCCATACTGGGGAATCCCAAATGTAAATATTTTGATTGAATGTAAACACAAGCGGTGCGATGAGTTGTAAAGGGCAGAGAACAAATTAGCCAGGAGGGGATGTTTGAAAACAGCTGAGCGGAAACAAGATCAAGGTCAGGCAGTGGGGAGAGAGAACAGTACGCTGCAATGAATGAAGTAGGCCTAAATAAATAACTCGACTCATTGATAGATACAGGGTAAGGCCTAAGCACTTTTCGAATACACGCAAAGGCATTGCTTGTTGTTTAAAGTAAATTGTACATACAGATCCAGGAATAAAACGTTTGAATGCAATTTACAAACAAATCAGGAGCCTGGAATGTCCTAATACACGAGTCAGGGGTGTATAGGGGTTGCATATTACTTGGAAAAAAGTTAATTATGCGTAAAATTAGTTAGGAGAGTCTAAGTAGTTAAGATTCTGGAAGGAAGAAAGTAAGCTATAACCTAGGAATCAATTAAGGAAAGAAAACTGTAATGGAAAAATATAAAGGAGGATGCTAGGGAAAAGCAAAGGAAAACTATTTAGTACACTTTAAAAAGAAAATAAAAAAAAGAAAAAAAAAACTCTCAATTATTATAGTTGAAGCCACTTAGGCAAATAAATAAAAAAATTGTCAAACCATAAAGGGTAAAATAAGGTAAAACGTATGAAACGCGGATTATAAAAATTCGGGAAGTATGAATGCGGGGAAATAACAGTAGTATAAAAGCGTAACCCAGTAGAATATTGTTAGTTTGTTATCAGGCAAATTAAAATGTGTCCCTGTATTTATATAAGTAGTGTACAGTATAAACATGTGTTTTCAGTGGAAGTGAACTCATCCAGTGAGCATTTCAAAAGGAAATGTATACCATGGCATATTATGTAAATGTAATTTCAGAGTATGGAGAATAAGAAGAACAATGAAAAGTATAGTATAAAATGTATAAAAATATTATGAATGTGTGATCTGTAAATTGTTAGATTAGGAAGGCAGAACTAGATATAAGAATGAAATAAGATATAAGGAAAATGAAAAAGGAATGCTATTATATTTAAAAGGTTTCAATATCTTGGGTTTTAGGCGGAGCCGATCAAACCAGATATCTTAAGAGGGGTAGCTTACAACGGACAAAACTCGTTGTAGGTCTTGAGTTTAAATTTGCAATTAATTTTGTAAGTTTGAATAATAGGGACTTGCAGTGAGTTAAAGCCAAATGTAGGTCACGAGATCAGCATGTATACGCGGGCGGTCTGTTATCGGGTAGAATTAAACTCTTGGACCCTGCCTGTCTGAAAAGGATTGGGAACTTAAAAAAATTACTTAAAAGATTCCTACGGGAAGCCAAAATCCAAGATTTGAATAAAAAATAAAAATCTTCGGGAAATGCATTACGCTAACGGCGGGTGTATTTACTGCAAGATTAGATATTAAAAAATCATAAAGTTACGTAAGATACGAGCTTTCAAAGAATGAGAAAATTTTCAAAATTCCTCCAATTTAAAAAAGAAAAGGTTTTTTAGGCTTTTCTTAAAAAGACCTAAAATAAAGGTGAAATAAGTTTTAGCGAAATTTTGTCATATAAAAAAGTTAATGGTAATTCATAAAGTTTAAAGGATAAAAAAGTAGGTTAAAAATAAAGTTTTTTAAATTCTAACTAAAACAAGTTTTAGTATTGATAAATGTAAACTATAATGTAAAAGAAAAACTAGAAAATTTATAAAAGGAAAAAGGTGATAGAATTTGCACCTTCACAGCTAATGAAAAATTTAAACTCAAACTTTTAACAATTCAAAATAGTAAATAGTATGCAAATGAAGTAGTTATGTAAAAATAATCCAGTATTTGAAATATGTTTCGGGAGTAAAGTAATACCCTAGTTTGTGAAAAATCGTTGAAGTCCCTAACCTCACAGCAAGACAACCAGAAGCAGAAATGAGATGAAAATCCGGCTAGTAAATGAAAACCAATGGACAAGAAAAGTGGAAAAAGAAAAACCGAAAGAAGTGTAAAATTAAGACTTTTCCGGGAAAAATCGCCGCGGAAAAACGCGCGCGGGTCGTGTACGCGAACCAGGAGTCGTACGAACGTCACTCGAGTTCGTGTGGAAAGGTAACAACGAGCTGAGGAAAATGATGTCAGTTTCAGGAAAATCGGAAAAACCCTGGAAGAGTTATATGGAAAAAGGATTTCCATAGCACAAAACTGAGGGAAGCCAGATAAGAACGCAAGACGGTAGAGGGGAGGTCCAAAGACAAGACTGATGGAAGGAGAACAGGGTGACCAGTTTACGAAAAGGGGCGTACTCAAAGAAACAATAGAAACTTAATTAAAACAAAGGCTAAATCATGTTACAAAATTATGAAAAAATTATAATAAAATTCAGGATGAAAAGTTACGTAGGCTAGTAGTTTGAAATTGGCGAAAAAATGGAATTTAAAGCATTATTGAAATACAGTGGTAGAAAGCTTAGGTTGGCAATGAAATAGTGCCGAAAAACCTTATATAAACGATTGCTCGGGGAAACTCGAGAGCCTTATTATTTTTTCGACGTAGTATAACGCATCGCGCAGAGGATTTTTATTTTTGCGATGTAACATCACGCATCGAGCCTTATTATTTTTTCGATGTAATATAACGCATCGCGCATAGCCTTATTATTTTTACGATGTAAGTTGACGCATCGAGAGCAGATACTTGTTTTTTATAAAATACTTTAGCGTGCTAGAAGCTGAGTATTTTCTTCGTTAAACTTTAAATTTTTACAACAAGTAAGAAGATACGGCATTGCGGTTATCATCTGGGATGCAGCAATAGACACCGCATTAACTCTACAAGAACTTCAGTGGCAACTTAGTCTATACAAGTTGGCCTAACTTGGGATTTTCTGGAAGAAAAACATAGCCTACAGGACAGCTGATACATGGAGTGATTCGTATAGCTTCCAGACAGGACTCCAGGACACCACCAGGCGGCCACTAGGACATGCAACTGTAGCTACGAGGGAATAGACGAACCGGGATTGCAGACACGGCATCACCACATCCATCTTTAAGAAGTCATCCATCATACATCCAGACAACCCTACAGGACTCCACCTTCACCCACAAGACAACTCTATCAGCACGCAGAACATCTGTAGCTTGTCGTCACTAGACAGCGTTCGCGGATTTCACCACAAACGTCGCGACGCCTGGACAAGTGTGAAAAGGTCGGTAGAAGCGTAAAATACGTTAGTCCCCATTAAATTGCCTGAAGTAAATTCAAATAAATTTATTTTAAATACTGGGTTACTTAGGATGTTAGATTAAGAAATATTTGTAGTTAATTAAAGAAATAAATTCATTAAATCGTAAATTCAAATTTTCATTAAAGTATAAATTAAATTCAATTGAGTAATAAAATATTAAAATAAATTATAATAAATTAAGAGATTAGTTCTGCCTTATAGTTTTAAAAAGTTATTATTTTATTTGAGAAGAAAGTTATTATTTGGTTTTATTTGAAAAATATTAAATACAAGAATTTTGTTTTATGTTTAAAATTAGAAAAAGGAAATTATTAAAATTTTATTTTGTTTTATAAAAGGTTATTATTTACAAAAACACCTAGTATTCAAATATCCCAATAGTTGATGAATTTTAGATTAAGAATTGATAAAGTGAAATTTCATAAAATAATTGCAAGCACAAATAAGCAATTTACAAGGTTAGTTCCAGTGTACTCACTCTTCAGAGGTTTACAAAAAGTAAAATTATTAACTTGTGTTCTTACTGAGCTAAAATTAAAAATAAATTACTGGAAGTATAAAGTAAAGTTTTTTGTCAGAATAGTCAGTGAACTGAATATTCGACACATAGTTATTTCACCTAGGCCAAACAAAGTGAGATTGCCTATAAGACTTCCAGTAGGTGGAAATAACTTATTCTCCAACGAAGAATTCACAATTATTCAAAACAAAGGTTATTCGTTGTAGAATTGGCGCTGCCAACGTGGGGCTCGACGCGTTGCAGTTGTGGCCAAAACAAATTATTCTACAACTTAATTCCTCTAAGAAAAGAATATTCGTTGTAGAATTGGCGTCCCGAAACGTGGGACCCGAAATATTCTAGAACGAACAATTCAAAAAAATTCAAAACTAAGGTTGTTCGTTGTAGAATTGGCGCCCTTCGGTGTTGGCCGATTTCACTTGTGGTTAAAAAGTTAACCAAAAGTGAAAAATAGGTCAAAGAACTAACGTAAAATTATTTGTGCTTAAAACTGTGTATGTTAGCTTTAGAATTGTGTTTAATATTAAGCCATACTACTGCTATTTCCCGTGTCTGAAATATTTCCCGGTTTCGTGTCGTATTAAGGTTCAGAGGGGGAGTGAAAATTAAACAAATAATAAAAATTAACCAGTATAATAAATTTGTCGCGGTAAAATCGGAAGCTTGGGGGGCGTAGGCCTAAAAAATAGGTGTAAAATTAATTAAAAATAATTGGGAGTTTTCCGACGCGACAGATAAAAACAAAATTAAAGAATTTAAACAATTAGAAACAATTAAATATAAGTTAAAACAAATTTAAACAAGCAAAAAGTTAATATGGCGGATAAGGCGATGAAAGAGTTCTTCGAACAATACAAAAGGGATAAAGAAGAAAGGGCGAGGAAAGATAAAGAAGAACTGGAGGCCAGGGCGAAGAAGGAAAAGGAAGAAGAGGAACGCAGGCGGAAGGAAAAATTAGAAGAACAGGAGGCCAGGCAGAAAGAAAAACAAGAAGAGTGGGAGAGGAAAGAGGAACGAAGACGGCTCAAGGAGGAAAAAATCCGGGAAGAAAAGGCAGCAGAAAGGCTACAGCGAGAGAAGGAGCAAAAAGAATTATACAAAGTTATTTCTGGAAAGCTGGGAGACCTGGAAAGAAGCCTGGAGGAAGAAAGCGTGAGGTGTAAAGAACAACACACTAAGGGAGAAGAGAAGATTAGGGAAATTGAAGGCGCTATCCATTTTCTGGAGGAAACCACAACCACCATGAAAGACAACGTAGACAAAGGGTTCCGGACAATGGAAAGTCGGGTGCAGAGCGTTGAAAAGAAAATAGGAAACGTGATAAGCCAGGGAAGTGGGAGTAGGAATGTAGGAATTGTAATGCCGCGGTTTGACAGCGAAATAAATAAAATTGAATTTTGGGGAAATAGTAAAGAGAGGCCGAAACAATTTTTAAGAGAGATAGAAGGGTTAATGGACGAGTTGAATCCTTATTTAGAAGATAGGGAGAAAATAAAATTCATAAGACGCCATCTAAAGGGATACGCACTCGAATGGTATAATATAACAGATCGCGAAGAGATGAAGTATGCCGAGTTTAGGGAGGCTTTTTTGAGTAATTACTGGTCGCTCCAAAAACAAAAAGCGGTCAGGAATTATATAGAAAATAATAGGTATGTAGAAAGGGGAAACGCTAGCAGAACCGAATATTTCTGTATGGTAGTAAACAAAGCGCGAGATTTAGAACCCCCCCTACCTGAAAGTTTCCTTGTATTCACGGTGATGCAACATTTCAGCGAGCAAATAAGATTAGCCAGCATAGGTAAACCTAGCGAAACCATTCAAGACGCGATAGAGTTCTTAAATAATGTAGACATGATTGAGGAAAATCGGCGAAGTAGACCCCAGGACGCTCAGGAAACGGAAAACAGGCATAATTTCACACCTCGGAATAACCCACCAATCCACAGATCCTATGCTCAAAACCCAAGTAACTCTAATCACCCAAACTCCAATAAACCACGTCCTTCCAACTCAAATCCTAACCAGAAGCCGAAAAACTAAGAAATGAGGTTCTGACAAAGGATGGATTTTTTCGGAATGACAGGGCCGATGAAAAAACAAGAAAACAAAGAAATAATACTAAAAAATTAAATACGCGTGTAAACACCGAAAATTTAGGAAATAAAAAAGTTACTCCTTGTAGTAGAATCGAACCTGAAGTAGGCGAAAACATCGTCGAAAAGGAGCGCGAACGTCAGCCTAAGCAGTTAGGTAGTTTAAATGTAAATATTAGGGAAGGCTTGTTAGATAATAGAGATGAACCAGTTATAGAAGAAAAACCGTTAGAAGAAATACCCGCGATTCCAGTAGAACTTGGAACGAATGCTAGTTACATGGAAATTGACACCGGAGCCGAAGTAAGCGTTATCCAGCAAGATTACCTCGAGCAATTGAAGGCGGAAGATGTCAAAATCTTAGAATTACCGGTAGCGTGTTTGGAGATAATTGGTGCATTAAAAGGAAAGGTGCAAAAAATCAGCAAGCAAGTCCTAATCGAAGTTAAACTGGTTGACAAAAGCGTAGATTTACAATTTTTGGTAGTAAAAGGTCTAAAATCTAGAATAATTATGGGATGTGACCTTTTATATAGTTTACAGGCAAAAATAAACATGCAAGAAAAATTTGCAATGTTCAAAATAGGTCAGGAAAATGTTAAAATCCCGTTTATTGATAAAAAAGTTGCAATAACACGGTTAAAAGGAAAATGTTTTAATATTAATTCCCGATACTATAAAACCAATAAAAAGAGCAATTTAATTAAATCGGAGGTAATTAAATCCGACCAAATCGAGGCAACGAATACTGAACTCAAAACAAATAAAGTAAATATTAATCAAAGTAGTACGAACGAGTTAGTAAACAAAGCTGAAATCGTTAATGGACCGGAAGTAGGTGAGACAGGCATTAATGATGTAATGGAAGGGAAGTGCGGCAGCAGTCAAGACAGGAAGCCGGAGACAACAGCTAGGAAAAACAATAAGGTTAGGATACAAAACGAAGAGAGGTTGAATAAGATGATATCGAGGGAGGTGTCAGTTCAACGAAGGAAGGGGCAGAAAGCCAAACAAAATATCGTACCGAAGATGCTATCAAAAGAAGCCAAGGACGAGATTCCGCGTGATAGGGCATTAAAAAGGATTAATGTTCCAATTAATG
>JAGFPH010025787.1:0-10702 GCA_018207615.1 Philaenus spumarius
ACAGTGAAAGTGTTTGGGTTGTAAGATTAGTGTGGTGAGAGTGGATTGGTTTAACCTCGGGTTAAGGTTGATTACCGTAGGATTGCTAAAGCGAGCTATGCGTTCAATTAAACTATAAGCACTCATCGCAGTTGGTAGCAGATGCGAGCATTACAGACTCGTAAATCCACTTTCACGTAAATTCGCCTTTTGGATTTAACTAATTTTCACGTGTACCGTACTAATTATATTTTGTTTTTTTGTTAATGTCTTCCGTTTTGCATATAATTTAACCTGCTCAGACCGCATGGTCTTAAAAAGGTTACGTCATATCCGTTTTCCCTCGTTAAATTTTAATTAATTACAGCTTTCCAAATTGTTTTAACCATTATTAGTACAGCTCACTTCGTTAACAAATTTTTTTTCATAAAATCCTTTTATAATTTAGTACCCTAACCTCTCGTTTAGTTATTTTCTTTTAACCACCTTAACAAAAGTTCCACCAAAGTTCCTGGTAAACTCTCAGTTTTTGCTCATTTTCAACATCAACCTACAGCCACAGGCGGATAAACTCTGCAGTATGGGTAGTTAACTTCACAATAGGTAGTAGGCCTAACATGGATAATTGGTAAGTCATTCAATTTAATAGTTTATGAAGCTGAACCCAATGGCTTCAGTTTGGATTACTTCGCCGGTATGTATATTGTAGGCTATATCTTTCAGTACAATTCATTTAGGTTAATTAACATTAAAACTACAACTTGTTGAAAGGGGGTGTTTTTATATAATGGTACAGCCAGTGTTACAACACATATATATATAGGCTATGTAGTGACTTAGAATAATTTACAGTAATTGATAAAATGTGATACAGTATTGCAGCTTCAGTGAAATCTATTTTAAGACTCCTTCCACCAATCTGAGTGTGTTACATTTTTACGTATCCTTGATTTTAGTTTAGTGTGACTCAATGTTTTACAATCATAGGCCTAGTGGTGTCAAGTGAATTACCATAAAGAATTTTTTATTGCCTTAACCATTACGGGGAAATTATTAATATCTAGCATAGCCCATCTGTTTGACTAGTATTAATGGGTACACAAAAACTGTTATACTTCACAATCCACTGTTACATTGGGTTTTGGGCAAACAAGGTTAAGTGAGTTAACTGGTCATTTTGTATCAATAAATAGGAACAATATATACAGCCTATGGTCACACTATTCTAAAAATGTATTTAAAATTTTTTTTAAAGTTTTGTTTCATTACCAACCTCTCAAATTAATACTTATTTATCAATAATATTTTTTAATGGTTTCAATATTAACATTTTTGATAATAACCATAAAGCCTCGGCTACGATACGAGCGGTGAGCGGCGGGCGGTGGACGGCGGGCGGCAGTAGCAGGTGCAAGCGGCGCACGAAAATTATCTAACTGATGGAGTTTCCTTGTTAAACACGGTTGGCTGGCTACGATACAAGCGGTGGATGTGCGTTGGCTAACGCTCGCCGCTCATGATCAAATCAGTTAGATAATTTTTCGACTGCCGCCCGACGCTCATGGGTTTTTTTACTTTCAACAAACATATGACATTGATTAAAAGGGCAAAATTAAGTATTTTTGATACGTAACGTTCATGGCATACTAACGACCACTTATATACAAAATTTCAAGAAAATCCGACGGTAAACCAAAAAGATGCTAATTTTTGCTAGTATACTTTCGGAATTTTGTAATCGGTTCAAGGATTTATTTATTCTTTAAACACCATGAATTATGGAATAAACAACACCAATGGATTAAAACTTTCTGTTATGGGACTACTTACCATTGTTATTTTCACAGGAAGCATATATTTTAAAATTACTCCCTCCCCGGGTTATACCTGAATTTCTGTTAAAGTGTAAATTTCAAGAAAATCCGACGGTAAACAAAAAGATACTAATTTTTGCTAGTATACTTTCGGAATTTTGTTTTCGGTTCAATGGTTTATTTATTCTTAAAACACCATGAATTATGGATTAAACAACACCAATGGATTAAAACTTTCTGTTATGGGACTACTTACGATTGTTATTTTTACAGGAAACATATATTTTAAAATTACTCCTTATAATTTTGGAATTTATCATTCTGATCAAGAGTTTATTTGTTTTTTAAACCTCATAAAGGATTTAAACTTTCTATTGTGGGACTGTTTAACATTGTTATTTTCACAGGAAGTATATATTTTTAAAATACTCTCTACAAAGGTTACACTTGAATTTATGTTAAAATCCAAATTTCACGAAAATCCTACTGTAAACAAAAAAGATTCTAAATTGTGCGGTTATAATTTTGGAATTTATCATTCTGTTAAAGAGTTTATGTTTTTTTAAACCTCATAAAGGATCTAAACTTTTTACTGTGGGCCTCTTTAACATTGTTATTTTCACAGGAAGTATATATTTTAAAAATACTCTCTACCCGGGTAACACCTGAATTTCTGGACCAAAGTAAATATCACTTAAGTCTACGGTTAAAGATATAGTAATCCTATATTGTGATTTTCCTATAAATACTGGTCTCTCACTAAGTATTTCCGTCAGCACTAGCTCCTCGTGTGACGTCATCTCTTTGACTGTGGAAATATTGCCGCTTGTATCGTAGCCACATCCGCCGCTCAGGAATTTTGCTAGTAACTCTCGCCGCCCACCGCCAGAGGAAATTAATTTTTATGGGTTATCAGGTGCAACTTGCAACGATTTGAAACACTTCGTTAAATTAAACCGCAGTACCATCTTCCCAGTAGAGTGTGTGTGCTTGATCATTGGTACAAATTATATTTTGAGGGGAATACCAATGGGGAGATTACGAGCCGTTTTCAACTCAATACTGAAACTAGTTCGGCGGTGTGACCCATTAGGTAGGATAATAACCTTCAAACTACCTATCTTTCCAATGATTCGGGCCCGGAGTTTTGCCATAAATCAAATAATTCAGTTCAACCAATTCCTGGCAACCAATGCAACAGACAGTGCTACAGTACTTCAAGTGACTCCCGCACACCTATAGGCCCGAACATTTTTTTTAAGGGATGGGTTGCATTTCTCTCCATTACTCAACTCACAAATAGTAGGCCTACTGCGTGAATTTATATTATAATAACTAAATTTCAGCAAACTATGTTAAACCCTAATGAAAACTTAGCCATTACCCAATAAACTAGTACAGATTTGCTCAATAATCATTCATTTATAATTACACCCCATATTATGGTAACTCTGATGTTGCCAGCCGTGCGTCGTTCGTCGGATGTGGTCACACCCTATCCCACAATTATCAAATTAAGTTAATTTTTTACAAAAAATTTATTTTGTTGTGCTTCGTAATATTGTTGCGCTTTGTGTCTTTGACAGGTTATTGTAACTATGGTTGGTCATTTGTCGCCGATATTTTTTTTTATTGCGTATAGGTTGGGAGTTAGTTGATATCCCGATATTTTCAATTCTGTTCAATATATTAATTTCCTTATTTTCATTTAACAAAAAAAATCAGTCATTAGCTCATCACGACAAACAACATCCAGTAAGGGGAAGACCTATTAACTGGGAATCGGACATACCAACTCCTTTTCCCTTTGTATTAGCAACTAATCCACCCCATCGTAAATGGATTGTCAAGTTATCGGCTTCCCAAGCAAAAGACCTAATAACTACCTGGGGAGTAGTGCCGGGCGAAACCTTAGAAATAAATAGGGGTAAAATTCGTAAAGAATTAGACACGTTTCGGGATGCCACACCCACCCCTCAGTCGGCAACCACCGACCCGAATTCATCACTCCATCCGCAGGTTGTGCAATTGCTCCAAACTTTAACAGAGCACACCATCGCGGCTCCATCTAGGCCACCACCAGCACTTCAGTCATTCGTTTACGCATTGCTCCATGCCATGGACCATCTCGACAGTCAACCGACCGAAGCTAATCTGACAGCTATTCGGCATTTAGTTCGAGCATTCGCTTGCATCCTGGGATGGACCGACAATTTCTATTGGAGCTCGTGCCAAAGGCTTCGGGCCTAGTGGCATGTATCCTTGAAAGGGCAATAACTAACAGCAATTCTGTAGAGCAATTTCGGGATATCGTCATCAACGCATTATTCCCACCACATATCAAACATGCAGTTGTGGCACAGTTGGTTTACAGGCCCCAACGGTCAAATGAACCTTTAGCCGAATTTATAACAAGTATTGATGATATTTCCACCCTCTTATTACCCTCTATGAAGCAGGCCGACAGGCTCACCACAATCCTTTCGGGTATGTGCACTGAGGCAATGTCGCGTTTAGTGACAGTGGATCGCCCAACATCGATTTCCTACCTGCTTGCGTTGGTACCCCACTTAGAGCGTACACTAGTACCACTCCAGTCTTCCATGGGTGAAACACATCAACACTCTCATTCGCCAAGCACCAATATGCAACACTTCAACTCACAGCCTTATCCACCACCGCTGATGGCAAATTACCACCCACCACCGCATTTTATAAATCAATCGCGACAAAACCCAGCAAGACCTCAGTATGGTAGAGCAGGCAGAAACAGTCACTATCGAATACCAAATATCCGTCCCGGGAGAAATCATTATAATTCGGGACCTTTAAACTAGATCGGAGGAGCCATAAGGGCGATGAGCCACCTCTAAACTCACAGCCAGCCCTGATGGGTAGTCGTCTCGACCATAGACCACCCCCCTCAGCCCCAGGCTCCAAGGGCCCATTGAAGGTTTCTGCCGCAACTGCGGGCATCGTCACCGTTAAGGGCAATATTGGCCCACACCAGGTGTCATGTTTGGTCGACACTGGTTCAACCTACTGCTTAGTCAGCCAAGCCTTTTATACCAAATTGGGTAATGAACCCAACGTAATTAAGCAGGTTGAATCGGTGCGCTTGTCCGCATGTACCGCCAACGGACAATTGGTAACCTTCAAAACTCAGGCTTCCATTCACCTAAAGCTGGGCTCCCTTTCATGGAATTTTCCATTCCTTGTAGCACCGACCCTCCCATACTCAATCATACTAGGATGTAATTTTTTACGAAAAACTCAGGCTATCATTGACTTCTAAAGTCATGAGGTTTGTTTTCCGTATGCCTCGCCACTTATCTGCTCCATAACACCCGAGCAACTGGAAACTGTGTCACCACAACCCTTTAGGTCTGGCGCCAACCATTCACCGCGTGAAGTGGGCAAAGTCGCCGACCTCGTTGCCAAATTCCCCCGCACAGTTACCAGTAAGCTAGAAAAACCGACCTCATTAAATATACTATAAAGGTCAACTCCCCTAAAATAGTTAGATCGCGCCCCTATCAATTCGCTCCCCCAAAGCTCCAAGCTTTAAGAGAGCATACTGACGATCTATTATCGAAAGGGGTAATTAGTCCCTCTACTTCACCCTACTCGTGTCCTGCATTTTTGGTTCCCAAAAAAGGGGGTAAAACTCGTATGGTTATTAACTACAGGGCAATCAACAAGATTGCCGAACTAGAAGCAACCCCCATCCCAACGCTGGAATCAGCATCTCAGTACCTGGGGAAGGCAAAGTGGTTCATACTGCTAGACCTAAACCTTGCATACCTCCGAATTCCCTTAGACGAAGAATCGCGGAAATTAACGTCCTTTGTAGTGCCTTTCGGACAATATCACTTTAATTTTGTCCCTTTCGGATTGGCCAGTGGTGGTTTGGTACTCACCAGGCTAATCGAGAAGATTTTCGGTGACATTAAATACAAGTACGTCTTCACATTTTTCGATGACTTTTGGGTGTATTCCGATGGCACTTTTGACGACCACCTCCTCAAGGTGGAAACGGTTCTTAACCGTTTACAGTCCGCCGGACTCACCATCAAGCCAGAGAAATTGACCGTGGCCGCAAATAATATAAAGTTCTTAAGCCACGTGTTCAAAAATCAATCAGTTTCCCTCCATTCAGATAGGGACAGTCTATGGCTGACTAACCAATGCCTAAAAACCTTAAGCAGGTTGCTCGATTTTTAGGTTTGGCCGCCTTCTACTCTAAAATCATTAAGAATTTCGCAACAATATCTCAACCACTCAATCAACTAAATTGCAAGGGCGTTAGGTTTGAGTGGGGCCCTCCCCAAGAGCTCGCCTTCAATACCTTGAAGAGGGCTCTGACGAGCAACCTAATTATACGCCTCCCCAACATCACTAAACCCTTCATAGTCCATTCCGATGCTTCGGGAGTGGCCTTGGGAGTGTCCTTGTCCCAGGAATACAATGGCGACCTAATACCGGTGGCCTTGGCATCCCAGCTCTTTAATAAGCACGAGGTTAACTATAGCACAATGTAGTTAGATTGCCTGGGTGTAGTATTTGCTATGAGCAGAGCAAGTTCCAGCAGTACCTCGAGCATCGGGAGTTCGAGCTGTATACAGATAACTCAGCCTTGTCTTGGCTTTTGAACCACCCCCGTCAAGTAGGAAAATTAGCACGGTGGATCGAGTTTATCAACTCATTTAAATTCACCGTGCAACATATCAAGGGAACTGATAACGTTGTTGATGATTCCCTGTCTCGCCTTTTCGAGCCAACGGCTCCAACGGCCATCCCATTCACCTCAAAACCTCCAACCAGCACACCCCGCCCTTTAATATCCACCCTATCTCGTATCCCTGAGGTTTTCTGGGATATACACCTTCACCAGAGGGAAGACCCGGAACTCCTAAAAATAATCAATAGTAGGAACCTCCCTCCTCAATTCTCCATTGTGGACCGGACCTTGATGCATCTTGCTCCAGGCCATAGATCGTTAAGGGTGGTTTTGCCCAAGAAGCTCCTGGACATCATATTCAAGTACTACCACGAGCTTCCAATTTCTGCCCATTTGGGAATTGGCAAAACCTTTGCCCGCATTTCCCAATATTTCTGGGCTGATGACCTAAAGGGTCAAATAGCACAGAGAGTCAAGTCCTTCGTAAAGTGTCAGAGGTCTAAACAGGCCCAAAACACTCGCGTAGGGCTACAGGCTTCTGAAATCCCTACGGCCCCATTTCAGAAGCTCTACATCGACTACGTCGGTCCCCTACCTAGGTCCACCAATCGGAACTCCTATATCCTCACGGTTGTAGATGCGTTCTCTAAATTCACCATGCTTTTCCCAACGAGGAACTCCAAAGTGCAGACTACGGTCAATACATTGACCAAGTGCGTTTTCGCGTATTTCGGTTTCCCCAAGTTCCTCGTCTCCGATAACGTACCTTCTTTTAAGTCTGCCGCCATGGCACAAATGTGCTTCGACAACGGCATCACCCATATTTTCACCAGCCCTTATTACCCTAACCCATCCCAAGCGGAGCGAGTAAATAAAAACCTAAAGGTTGCACTCAGCATCTATCATTCCCAAAACCACACAAGCTGGGACCAACATATTCACTGGTTCCAGCTTGCATTTAATACAGCCCCCATCAAAGTACCGGTTCCTCACCCGCCTCTATTTTTTAAGACACACCATTACCCTGCCCATCGAGCTGGCGTGGAATATGGACCACTTGGTCCAGGTGGTCTATAACAGTAACCGGCAACCCAACCCCTTCCAACCCGGAGATTACGTTATGTGTAGGGAGCATCACCTCAGTGATGCATCCAAACGCATTAACGCGAAGCTTCTCCCCCTATGGTTGAGACCATTAGTGATAGAGACTTTTACCACTCCCGTTACTGTTCGGCTCATTGACCCTAAGACCTCAAAATTCGTCCGATCAGCACACATTTCCCATCTTAAACGTTTCTTCAACCCCAACACCCACCATCAATAAAATAGCTAACTACCCAAATCTATTTGTAATTCCCCCCATACCTATACGCAACCCCAAAATTAATTGTATCAACTAACAACCACTCGGCCGCGCCTAAGCACTTTCACCATACCTGGTGACCAGCGGTAAAGTGATATTAGTGATAAGTTTCATCTTATTTCCTCCTACTTGTACTAACAACTCACAATAAACCAAAACCCTTCTTCTTCAACGCGTTGCTGGGCCTAAGTAAGGCTAAGTTGTCTCTTCGTTTAGGGAGCAGCTCTACCACACGGCACTGCTAGCGTTTGGGGATTTAGGAGCCACCTTTCCTGGTTCCCCTTTTTTTTACCTCGAGATTGTTTAGCCTCACCTGTGGTCTGGCGGTTTGGATGTTTCACTGTGTGTAGTGCGCTCTTTTCTTTAGACTTTTTTTTATTTATGTTCATTGGTTAAATAATTTTTCATTTTTACCTTTTTTTTTTATAAAAACCTAACTACAACCGAGCCAGTTGTACATTCACACCTGAGCCAGTTGTACATTCACACATGAGACACTTCTGGATTTAGCCTAGACTATAGGATCCACAGACTGCAGCTGTGGGAGTGCCATACAATCCACTACATCAATTCACTCCTTTCCGACCCACATAGACATCTCTACATACTACCAAATAAATTTTGTTTCCTACCTACATACCTAGTTCCATCCACCTCAGATATTACATTACACAAATAACTTAAATCTATTAACTCTGTCTACCACTCTGGTCTATTTAGTATTAAGATGAATCTATGTTAGTGTAAGTAATATTATTAATCCCATTGTAGCTCTAAAATATTGTTAAAAAAATTGTTCGAAATAGACGTAAGTAACCCACCACTATGGACGACACGTCAAGGACAGCCATATTTACATTTACATAGTGCGTATATAATTTATACGTGTTGAAATGTAAAAATATTACTTGTCTATTGCTTACTGTATTGTGTTTAGCATTTATTACGTGTTTGCCCAAATTAATCATATTTATTACATGTTTCGAACCTAAGGTTTGCTGCTCACTTCTTACGCGCCCCATCATTATTTTATTTGCAGAATAGCAGCATCGAGCGCAGCGTAAGTTAATTATCCGAATCCCCAGCGAGTACCTACCTTTCCTCCTTCCTACAAGGGTCATCTGAACATCTCTCAACCTTTGTTGCGTCCATCAATTAAAGTAAACATTGGAAATGTTTAGAAGAAGTAGCGTCGTAAGTCAAGCTTTTACGCTACGCTACGCCTTTGTTATGCGTCTGGGGAGGGGGGTATCGAAAATTTCCCACTAAAAAAAAAAATAAGTTAATAAATAAAAAACCGTACCATTTCCGTCATGCATTCGGAAACCCTGACAAATCTCCTACCTTAAATCCTTACCTACCACTAACAACCCAATTTCATCAATAGTAAGCAAAAATAGTACCTATAAACCTTATCGTACTTGTGGTTCAGCCAATTTCTGAAACCATTTTTGGTGGTCGTATTTGGTTTTTAGCTAGTTTTTCAAAAAAAAAAAAGAAAAATTAAAAAAATAACGTAACTTCAACATAGTATTAGTTTTCCACAAATCAATCCGTATCACCTCAGTCCATCTGTCATTTACCGTAATTTGATAATCTCCGTTCCACCACAAAACATACCAGTACGGCTGGTTAACCATGCCATGAGTCATAGGACTGGCTACAAACAACTTGACTCACGTCAACGAGTTGTGCACAACCTACAAAACACCTTACCACAGGCTAGGAGTCTTGCTGGTAAACTACCTCATCAAAAGCAAAAAAAAAAAAAGAAAAAAAAGAAGCAAAACGAAAATTTAATACCACCTAAACTCTTATTAAATCTATCCATTCATCCATCAATTTGTCCAAAACTTCAAATTAAATCAAACCCACTTGTAAAATTTTCTGTACATCCCATACACAACGGGATATTAAAAAAAAAGGCATATGCCGCACCACTGTAGATTTAAGACGCCAAATATCGCCACCATTTCGTAATTAATTCATCAAATTATTCTGATCCTCCCTTTTAAAATATTTTAATTAACCAAACCTTCATTCTGCCTTATTCAACATTTCATTTGGGGTTTTTTTAAATTTCTTCTATACATTTTTGGGCCCAAACTAACTATTGACATTTTAAATGCATGACAGGGAATGTGGATTTTACGCGATCAAGATCGACCGACCCACTTTTCCAAATTTACAATTTTTCTTACCCCTGAACCTGGTCGCGATTAGGTCTGGCTTGTGATTTCAGACTTCCAAATTAGCCAAGAAATCCATCGAGTTTGCTACCTCCAACCACCTCTATCCTGCATCACCACCGCTTGTGGAAATCATCACCCACAGCGCCATTTTATATAGCCTTTTATATTAATGTATATATTATTTACCTTTTTATTTATTTATTTTTCTCCGCAAGGGGGGGAGACTGCAAGACTATGACGTATAATGTCACGTCATAAGCCTTGCTGCTGCGCACGCATCTCCTCTCAAATCACCAGAGTGAAAACAGGAACTGCGGGAGTAGCATCGTTGCACAACTGGTCCCAATAAAATCTTATTTAAATCGTATAAACAGTTATTTATAAGTGGTAAGTGTTTGATATTATGGCAGGCTAAATTCCGGGCGCAGGGGGTGATCACGAAATCCGACAACAGGCATGGTGAGGTAATTTAAAACCAAGAAGTGAGTTGATAACCGTCCAAAATGGCCGCTTAGGCCTAATGGCGAAGCCCATTATTTGTTGTGTATAAAATGTGTTACCCTTTCGGAGTGTATTACTTAATTTAGTGCGAAATCATCAAAAGCTGGTTCCAAAGGGCCTACGGTACAGTGAAAGTGTTTGGGTTGTAAGATTAGTGTGGTGAGAGTGGATT
>JAGFPH010025788.1:0-10702 GCA_018207615.1 Philaenus spumarius
TTATTTATGGCGCCTCTTTACGGACACAAAAGACTACACACACACACCAGTTTAGGGCGCCATCCTTTCGAAATCGGCGCCCTTTGGTTTCATTGAAAAATTCGCCCTCCTAAAAACGTGGCCGCCCTTTTCGGGTTTTAAAAGAAACTACCTATTTCTGTTTAGCGCTTTTTTAGGGACAGACAACCTATGTACACAGCAGTGAACAATTCTCCCCCCTCCCTTAAAGGCGCGACCGCCCCGACCCCCTTTTTCGGGAATTAAAAGAAATGCCATATTTCTTTATGGCGCCTCTTTACGGACACAAAAGACCAAATACACTAGTTTAGGGTGCCATCCTTTCAAAATCAGCGCCCTTTGGTTTCAGTGAAAAATTCGCCCTCCTAAAGACGCGACCGCTCTTTTCGGGAATTAAAAGAAACGTGGAAACGCCCTATTTCTTTTTAGCACCTCTTTATGGTTAGACAAGATCTGTCAGTATTGTATAGGGCGCCATCCTTTCGAAATCGGCGCCCTTTGGTTTCAGTGAAAAATTCGCAACCCTAAATAAAGACGAGACCGCCGTACATTTTATACTAACTTCTTTCTTGTATGTGTGTGTGATATTAATGTAAAAACTTAACATTAACCTCAATCTTACAATGTTACCGAATTACTGATGTTACCTTATCTTATTGACAATTATACCTAACCCTTTACCTTTACCACGTTGTCATGATGTTACCAGTGGCGGATCCAGGACCTCATCTGGGAGGGGGCAATACTTCCCAGATATGCAAAATAACTGGCAGGTTTTTTGGGGGGGGAGGGGTTCCCACGAAATATAAAAAATGTTAACGCAAAACGTTAAATTTGAATGGAAATATTTTGATTGCCAACAATGTTTTACTTGTTAAATTATTTATTTTTGTATTTACTAAAAACTTTGGTTAGGCATCGGCCTTCGTACAACGCACTTTTGATTGTTTGCTTGAGATCTTACTTTCACTTGTATTATATATGTCAAAATACTACACCTTCTACGAAAAAATATTACTTTTTGTGACGACCTCTAATGAGTGAAGCTCTAATGTTGGGACATAAGCTCCGAAACGAGTAAGAACAAGAAAATAGAAGTCACAGATGACGTGACATTGTATCACTTAGGCCTATAACCATATTATTGTGAGTGAGAACAATATTTTGTTCACCATACAATAATTTTGACTTCGATGAAATTCAACAAATCTATTTCGGATTTCAATTTTAATCACAAATTAAAACGTGCGTATAGGCCTACACGCCTACAATACAATATTTTATTTATTACTTGCGGAATTATCGGAGGTTAGATTTTTAGTGATTTCATTATTTGTTACTAACCGTCATTGTTCATTATTAACTTTTTAATAGTTTTAATTTAGAATTACGTAAAGTAAATGCTAAACTAACAAAAGGATTTTTTATTTGAACAAAACTTTAAAAATAAAACTCGTTCTTAATTTGATTAAGGTACGTAAATATAGGCCTAGAAGATTACCTGTTGATGTCTTGTTTTTTTTTTTTTGTTTTTTTTTTATAAAAAGATGTTAGTTTTGAATTTCATTTTATATTAGTTCAAAACTGTATGTCAATAAAATATCAAACTAAAATACTCCAACAAATTAGAAAACTTGATCTGTTTTTAAATTAAACAACTAGCCAAAAGAGCTAAGGAAACCATAGATTAAAAATTGTACTATATAACTTACTAAAGCTGAAAATGAAGCAAGACGCGACGTGCGCAATTCATAGTCAGAACGGTGGACCCAACCGATTCAAATTCAATAAGTAAAAAACAACCTAGGAAATCAATCAAGCTTTCCCGATCAATTTTTCTACTCGTAAATCTCGCGTTTTTCCTGTAGAAATCAGAATGTAATAAGACACGTAACATTTTTGTATCGGATTTCGGGAGGGGCAATTGCCCCCTTTGCCCCTCCCCTGGATCCGCGCCTGGATGTTACCAAATTGACTTGTGATATTGTAATGTTAATCTTACAATGTTACCTTTTAATGTTAAAAAGTTAAAATTACGTAAAATAAATATTGTAATATGATTAATTTGGTATTTTCAGTACTCCACTTCCACCCACTTAACTTTCCATTTTATCATACATTTATTTAAAGTCAAAAAGACCGATGCTATATATTGTAACATTTTAAAGCAACTGAGAGGGTTAGAATAAATTGAAAATATAAAATCAAGGGTAAAGAAGTCTGGCTGGAAAATTAAAAGGACTGTGGATAGTAAGTTTCACATATTAATCTAAAAATTTTGTTTTTATACAAGATAACCTAAATAAATAAATTAAAACAACTTCGGGAGTTCGGCCTATTAAATAATTAAAATAAACACTAAAATTCATAAACAATAACATCTAAGTTAAAAGTAAACTTACCTTTTCCAAAATATTAAACAAACTGAGTAAAATTTATGATAGCCTATGTTGACAAGTAAGAACATTTTCACAGTTCTTAACGATGTAAATTCATTCATGTTTTAGCATAAGAAATATTAGAAATTAAGTAAAATCATTGTAAATTAGTTATTAGTTTAACCAAAGTGTTAGGGATTTCAAAAACCAAAGTGTTAGGGATTTCAAAACAAATGTGTGTAAATATAATGTGAACAAGACAGGTTAGCAATGCTAACGGGTTAATGTATTTTCTTTTCGGTAATCGCAACTGGCAGCTAAGCAGCGGAACAGCTGTGTGGAAATTATCAAGTGTGAGAATACAAGTGTATGTATATATAAAATAAATGAATTGGATATTTTAAGTAAATAAAACAATATTAACATTTAAAAAGGTGGATATATAGGCTACAATTAGGAAAGTGAAAATAAACAACTGCATTAAAATAAATACGACCAAATATATAAAAAAAACTATTACAACCACGACATGCCATGTTCGGCTAAATAGCGCAAACGAAAATCGAAGGCAGTTTTCAATTTTGTTAAGGAGGGAGTTAAAAAATATTTTCGTCAAAAATAGGTACTCTGATTTTAGTCTTGATCCAGTGCAGACGTATTTCAAAAGTATTTAAAAAATTTATATTCCCAAGTGTAGTAAAGTACAAAAATGTAAATACCGGTAGTAGAAGTAACTTGGAGGAAAAAACGAATTATAAGTCCCAGGGAAGTGGAAACTTAAAACAATACCGGTACTAAATTTCAAGGAAAACAGTTTGTAGGCAAGAGGCCATATTGAAGGTATGGCCAAAAATATATCCATTTTCAAAAACACTGCATCCAAATTAAAACTGCAAAATCAACATAAACTTTATAAACTTTTTAAATCTAGATCGAACTTTTCACACACTTTGGACTTTTAATATTTTAGTTTTAGGAATTTTATAAATTAGTTTAGTACTATTTCATGTACGTTAGTTGTAAGTGGTAAATTTGAGATTGCTTATTTAAAAGCAAGACAGCCAGGGATTCTTTAACCCGAGATAGAGAGTCTTATTAAAAAAAAAAATAATAATATAAAATATATTCATTGTGCTCTGAAGCAAATATAAAATTGTAAAACAGAATATAAAATTAAAGAAATTGTAAAATAAAAAAAAAACATAAAGGAGTTAGTACTTATTTCTTCAGCTAAGTAGTAGTAGTATTTTTAAAATTAACAGTAACTTTTATCATAAATTGAACAAAAAATAAGTTTTACTAATATTATAATTTGATGAACAACAAGTGGAACATTTTGAAAAGAGAAATAAGATTTTATAATATTTATATATAGAATATTGTATATCTCACTGTATATGTATCTGTATATTATATCTCACTGTATATGTATAGAAAATATATTTACTTTTATTTTTTAAATTGTTGCTCCATGTTATATTTTAATTTGATTTTATATAATTTAATAATTTCAATTGGTATACATTTGATAATGTACCAATTTTTTTTTGTAATAAGGAGATATATAAATATATATACATATATAGGGGCGGGGGGATGTTGTGTATAGAGGGGGCGCCAAAAATGACTCTCGCATGTTCGGGAAAAACCCCTTGCACCGGCCCTGACAAAATTAATAGTTCTTTTATTTGAGACAGAATTCAGCAATTGAACAATGGTGAACGCAATATTAAAAATCACTTTTAAAATTCCAAAATCTGCACTTTCCTTATTATTTTGCCAATTTATAAAAAAAAGGTGATGAAACATAAAAAACATGTAGAGTGCTAAGGAAAAGGGGCTTTTAGACGGGGATAGTTCTAACTGCTCGTAGAAGATTAGAGGTAACTAGCCGCGAGTAGGTCACGTGACCTCGCTATAGTGCTCACTCCCCTCCAACAGGAGAGTACCTGTTGAGACAGGTACAGTAGCGGTTGAGTTATTACCAGAGATAATAATACCAAGTGGTTATTACCGCGTACTACTCTCCTCTTCTACTAGCAGATAGAACTATCCCCGTCTATAAGCCCCTTCTGTGAAGAATCCATGTTAGAGCATAGACAAACAGATAAAAATTTCTAATCTAAATCTAAAGACGCCAGATATTCTTCAAATTGTGTGCATTTGTCACAGATACATACCAGTAAGTACTGGCAACCTGCTGATAGTAAAATCTTTGATTAATACAATCCATCTACAATCTACAAAATTCTAGAAATGGGCAAGTCAATGGCCGGAGGGTATGTGCGACTATGCAAGTGATGTCATCAAGTCATGGCATATTTTGAATTCCTTAGTACTGTTGCTGTCATGTTGTTTTCTGTATAGGTCATAGTCTTCGATACGCATATTACTGATTACTGTAGGGTGTTGTCTAAAATTATCATACCACTGATATTTAGTATTACTTGACTTTTACTTCTAACTGACAAAATATGGAAGCGGTAGAAAATAATCTTAGTAAATTAATTGAAGGATTAGGGTTACCTTCAAATGACGAACTTTGTGACTTCACTTTAGCGGATCAAAATGAAGCAACAGGTTAGTAGTATGTTATAAAATATGTTTTCCTAAATGTGATTAAACAAAAGCATTATTGTATAATTTTAAGTAGCATAAAATCTTCCATAATTCTTGCTAGATGGCACTAAGGTAGGCTTACTTTTAGAATCTAACTGAAGTAGGCTACTAAACAATATGGTTAATTAGTTCTAAACTGTAAATGTGATTCATTTCAGAAAGTCTGATAGAATTAGGAAATAAGTAGATGCAGTATGGCTAAACTGACTACATCCAATTAGTTGGAATTATACTATTCACTTACAATGAATGTTCCACATCTCTAATTTCAGTCTGAAGGTTCGGAAGCATACAATAATAATTATTAAACGTTTTGATAGAGTAGGCCTAATACTTTTACTTCGTAAACTATTCATTAACATCTTCCATCAAGCTGAAGCATTGATTTAATTAGCGCAGTGGTGCTAAATTAGGGCAAATAACAATACAATAGTCAGAGAACCATTGAAAATTTAAGTTAAGGGCGCAACTTTACTATTCGACTCTAGGCTAACCTAGGGCAACAGAAATGCAAAAATAATAATTAAAAAAAATACCTAAAAGGTTCTAACCTAGGCCTAACCTATTTATTCACACAGTTTACATGTATCCAACATTTAGGGCCGGTCTCCGAGCTCCGGATCTATAGGTTCTGGACTTATTGAGTCGAGGACTCAAATAAGCTCTCGGATCTAAATCGTCTTGCTGAGTCGCGGATCTATCTGTGAAACTCCAGGATCTATTAAGTCCTGGACCTATTTGAGTCTAGAACTTAAGCAATAAACATCGAGGGAATTTTACGGTATTTGGCGTTGTGATGTTGGCAATGGGTGACAGCCGACCGTAAACAATAGATATCTCCCCCTCTGTTTACCGTTATATGGCCTAGCAGGGTGCGTCTTGGGTTGTTTTTGTGACATATTTCCTCAAATCTGCGTCTAGTCTCCCATTAACATTGTAGTGAATTCTTTGTAAATTTATTTGGTGTAGTTATTGTGTAGTTATAAATTGTGTATTTGGTCATCGATGCGCATAGTTATTTATAGTATAGATATTGTAAACAGTGTTTTTGTGGTTTTTGTAAATATGAGCGGTCAAGACGTAAAAAAGCGTGTCCGACTTGAGAAGAAAGAATTGGACTTGTTGCAGCAACTGGTTGGGAAATATCCTGACGTGGAAAAAAAAGAACATGACAAAAAAACGAACAGATGAAAAAAGTGGTCTGGAAGAAAATTACTGATGAATTTAACGTAGATGTATGTGTGACCAAGAGATCAACTGAACAGTTGCGGAATGCGTGGAAAAGATTGAAGAAAGATTGGAAATCCAATCAAGCTGCATTGAGGCGCAAGAAATTCAAGACCGGCGGTGAACCTGCGTCTCCGGCCCCTGAACCTAATGAAAATGACAGAATTATGGAGGAAGTTTTTTTTTGTTGGAGCAGGCGCCGCTCGAATCAATCCCTGATGATGATTTTCAAGGTGAGAATAAATACAAAAGAATTTACTAAAACAATGTTTTATTGCATTATGTGCAAAATATAACATTATCATTTTTGTAAATTGCACACATTGGTTTCGTAGTATAATATGAGGCGCAAACAAATTTTCCTTTTTGTGAGCGGATGTTTGTCAATTAATACAAAATAGGATGGCTTAAATTATCAATTCCAGTTTTATATAATCTATAGGATGATACAGATAAAATTAATAAAAAAGAAATAAGTACACAACGTGATTAATTATAGTACAAAGGTGAATAAAAACGATGTAGCCAAATTTTCAATACTTTTAAATAATAAAATTAATAACACAACAATTTTAACGACTCGTTTAGACTAGTTTCTAAATTGAGTTGCGTTAAAAAATACAGCGAAGCGAGCAGTGAACCTACCTGGTCTCCATCGGCATTCCGATTTTGCTAATACTATAATAAGCTTTTAATCTAAAGTAGAAGAGCTTTTACCCAAGAGCCGAAGAAGACCTCAAAAAGGACCTGTCATTCGCGGAAGAATTTCATCTACCTAGAATGGCAAATATAAAAAAAGAACACGAGATGAACATGAGGATTTTGACCCAAGAGTTGAAGGCCAAAAATCAAGAGTTGATGTATTGGCAGGAAATGTGCGCTTCAATTCAACACCCTCCTGGTGCTTTGCAAATGCCGTTGCAGACGTTGATTCCTGAGGTAGACAATTTAAATACGGACTCAAGTGAAATAAAAACTTTTGACTTGGTGAAAAAATCCATAATTCAAGATTCCGACAGTGAGGGTGATTTTACATTTTAAGTGCATGTTATTATTTTTTCAAGTTTGTGTCGTTAGTTACAATACTTACAATTATTAAAATTCTTACAAATCTTAAGATACTTTTGTTCTATTAATATGTGGGCGTACTAACTAACATGAGGCTTGATTACTATTACAGGCCGGCTTACACAAAAATAACTCTTACATTTAACCTGATATACAAACAACAATTTTTGTTTTAATAATCAAATAAGTTACTTGGCACGTATAGTTTGATTAAGTCTCAAGTTAGTTTAAAGGTTAACATTTTTTACCCCTTTCTTTATATTCTATACCGAAAAGTGACTTCGAATAAGATCTGCCCGACTTACAATATCTTCTTGTACTTCATAGTCTGTCTACATTACATTCATTACATTCTATTACATTCATAGCCACTGTCTCCGATCAGCAGCCCGCCCATGTCTCTTTCCTCGAACTTTGCGTATAGAGAGGAGTTCTTGAAGACTCTAGAGTCATGGGTGCTGCCTTTCCATCGTGCTACGATGTTAGTAAACTCCAAATCAGCACCACAAGCTCCCATCACATTGATAGAAAAGTATCCTTTCCTATTACGGTACTCTTCCTTATCCGGTGTCAATGGACAGATTATAGGTACGTGGCTGCCATCAACACAGCTTAACACCCCAGGAAAGCCGTATTTAGTGAAAAATTTCTGGTTCGTACTATATGCGTATCCCCTTCAGGAATTTTAATATATTCTGCCCCTAAATCTCTCACATATTACCTTTGCTACCTTGTGAATAACTCTACAAGCAGTAGCAGTAGACTCTGACACAAGAAGAAGATCTCCAGTTTCCCTGTGAAGAGTCCCGTCAGCAAAAAACCTTAGCGCAATCAACACTTGTTTCCACTTCGGAATGCTGTGTGGAACTCTTTCATCATAAACCCCTAATCCTGGAGACAGTAACCGAATTAGCTCACGCGTATTATCTTTTGAAAAACGAAATCTATCCTGAAACACTTCATCAGATAACACGTGAAACGGGTTAAGTGCACGACCAAGATGCCTGGGTCTACGTTGTGGTGCTTGTAAACGAACATAATCCAAATAATCTAGATATTCCATGATAACGATGCACACATACCACTTCAAAACAACAACTGAGGCGTATATACTCTGTTAACAACTGAGGCGTAAGTCTAGGATCTAATTTTAAATCCTACCCTTGGTGAGGATCTAAAATCGTACTGTTTTAAGTCCTAGACTTAACGAATTTTTCTAAATCCTTGACTCGGAAAGAGACGAGAATCTAAGTTAAGTCCTGGATCTATAGATCCTTCACTCGGAAAGCCAAATTATAGACTCCAGAGTCTAACCAGCCAAATAAACTCCAGAGTCTATTAAGTTCTGGACTTCGCTAACGCCTTGACTCGGAAAGTCATTTTTTAGACTCCAGAGTCTAAAGCCGGTTTAAGTCTAGAACTTAGCTAAATCCCGAGCTCGGAAACCGGCCCTTAGTAAATAATAGTTACAAAAAGATACGTCTAATATTTCCAGAGTTAAATAAGTTGTGAATTGAATTAAGTTTATAGGCCTAGTGTTTTATTTTCTGTTCATAAATGGGTAACATTAAATTTTGTAAATTATATTTTCTGTTTGCATTTATTTATGATGTTTAGAAATAGAATTGAACATTAGGCCTACAATTACATATTATATACAAATACAATTACGTAGTAGAGAATTTGTTTACGCATACGTTGGCACTTCTGTCGCAATACAGCGAGGCGTCCTAATGTTAACTTAAGCCACATTGATATTTGCATTCTACGTTAAATAGGCGACACAATATTTTATTTTTATTTTGTGTATTATGCTAAAATAGGATTGGCTTCAGTTATGATATCTTACAACTGAAGTAAAGTGTTTTTGAGTGCATAGATTGGTAACTAGCTGTAATAGCTCAAGCAGGAGTAGGCTATTGTTACAAATTCAGTGAATAGTGGCATGGTGAAAGTATACATATATCCACACTCCAGCTAATATTCATACAAAACAATTTAATTGATGATTAATAATGTGGAAACATACTGTGGCTAGAGAGTTTAAATTAGAATTTCAGGCTATATTTTGTTTAATGCTTGAATTTTCAAATCCATATGTTAGCAACCTAAAATTCAAATCAGATGGAGTGTAGAATTTCAGGCTATATTTTGTTTAATGCTTGAATTTTCAAATCCATAAGTTAGCAACCTAACCTTCAAATCAGATGGAGTGTGGGTGTAGCCTATACGTTTGCCACGCAATCAATTAAGTTGTTTTGCATAACATAAATATTAGCTGGAGTGTGGACGTATACTTTCGCCAGTGGCATATTGAAGTTTGCCAAAATGCCTTTCCCCTAACAATTCTAGGCCTGTCAATTTGTTTGAAAAAAAGGAATGTATCACAACCATTTTCTCAGTTGAAAGTGTGTACTATTTTCCAAATATTTAAAATTTGACCTACGTGCTAGCTTTGACTACATCCTAGGGCCTAAACTAAATTTTCTTACCAAATGTGCGGTTAGTTTATCAATTAATTTGAATGCAACTCCAACACAATCACATAGGTTAAAAATCAACTATTTTTATTTAATACCATAAATCGTACCAACTAACAGTTTAATTTGTATTGCTGCCATGCATATTTTTGCCAAAGATCGCATACAAATTCAAAGACATCAAATCCAATAACACATTGTATAAATATATCATTGTATAAAAAATCAGCAAACTTGAACAAACTAAAACATAACTATGTCAATGTCACGATTCCTGCAACGTTGCAACCTGCAACTTTGCAACTCTGCTGATTTTACAGTGTTGCCATTTTGAAGTTGTCATGTTCATGTAAAATTGTAAAAGCATGTGGCCAATGCAATCACTATCTAAAATAAATATACCAAAGCCATAAAAACTAGTTGCTTTTTTTATAATATAATATTTATTTTCTGGTTCAATGTATATACATTATGTACACACATTTTAACATTGTTACATAGCAGAAACTAGTTGCTTAATTTAAAAGCAAAACCAGCTTTATTGCAACAATTTATTGACTATATAATATGATATGACATAAGCAATACTAATCATAGTATTTCTACATATACTAATTATTGTTAAATAGTAAACGTGTAATGAGTTTTTTTATTATAAATGTATTGATATAGTATTGTATTATAAATAGTAATACAGTATTTCAAATGGAAACTCAGAGGTTTTGAAGAGAAAGATTTTTTTGAACAGCCATTCAATATTTCATCTATGATGTTCATCAGCCATAATCTACCACAAAATTAACTAGTATAACCAAGTCAGCTGTTCATTTCAGTTGTTGAGTTGTTGACGTTTTTGATTTTTGAGTTTTGATGTGAAAGAAACATGAAAGAACATAAACAATCATTAATTAT